>JANHGB010057827.1:0-34047 GCA_026283785.1 Coracopsis vasa
AATAAGGATGGATGATTGGATCTACCACTGAGATTCATTAAGCAGGATCATTCCAAAATTCCTGAAAAAAGATGGAGTACCTTAGAGGGTTGCTGGACATCAGTAAAATGTCCAGTTCCTTCATCTTTCATACCAGAAAAGGATTTAACTTAGTGCTAATAATTTTAAGGTTATAAAATCAAGATACATTCTACAGTAGATAGTAATGTGATTATTAAAGCAGATCCATTGCTGTGATGGACATCACTGACCCTGACAGGCCAAGGTGGTTTTGCTGCCCTGCTGTGCTGCTTCCCTGGGCACCTCTGAAAACAGGGAATGGTGGGGAGCCCCCACTGTCATGGTGTGCCAGCCCCGTGGTGCCACAGGGAATGGCAAGTTGACTATCCGTATGATGAAAACATGTAATCTGGGTGCACTGCTTTGATTTGCTGTGGAGATTTTCATAGAATCATAGAATCAACTAGGTTGGAAAAGACCTTTAAGATCATCAAGTCCAGCCATTACTCCAGGACTGCAAAGACCACCACTAAACCTTATCACTTAGGGCCTCATCTACACAGGTTTTGAACAACTTCCAGGGATGGTGTTTTCCTCAATTTCTGGTTGGGAAATTTTCATTTTTAGAAGTTTCTGTGTCTGTAAGAATTATTTTTTTTTTTCCTGTGCTCTCGACGAGGAAGTTAAAGTATGCACAAGAAATTGTGTGTTTCTGCATTTGGAATATGCATGAGCCTGTTTTTTTATTTTTCAGTGTGGGATGAGTTGGTTTAACTGAATAAATAACAGGTAGTAGTTGATCCAGGGAATACTTACTGTAAGTAAGGTGACTTGACCTACCCACATTAGAACAGCTGAACTTAAACCACTTTGTATTTTCTTACCCACTCTTGCAAAGCAGCTTCTGAAACTAACACAAGCAAAAAATGAAGAACTCTACTAGCATTACAGTAATGAAATTAATCTTTATAGCAGGCAACTTGTTACCAGGCTTAGCAAGGAGTCCCAAAGAATGGCCATGAAAATAAATACTAGCTTTGTTGATGTGTTTCACATTGGAACATAGATTTCTGACCATGAAGTTATTATTTTGAGACACGATTTCATTTACTCTTAATTCAGTCCACTGCAGAGTCAAAACCTCTTGTATGGTGGTGATATTAAAAATACATTTTCCAATTTGTGGGTTAAAATAGTTTAAGGAATAGTTTGGATAGAAGAGCTTTGTGACAGTTATGGACTAATAATCTTATTAATTTTATTACTGTTCCTGAAACCTTTTCTCATGAGATTTAAAACTTTTTAAACAAATGTTTAACTGAAATGTAAATGAATCATGTATATGTGGTATTTGTAACCTGAATGTGATTTTAAAGTTATTTGTGAAGTACCGTGTTCTATTTAATTCCCTCTGAGGAGGTATATTAGAGCTTAAACTTTTTAAAACAAATGGGACTGTGAGTGATGGCTTACAAAAGAGTAATATTGAAAGCTGAAGTTTCTTTTTCATGAAGACAGCTACAACCAAGAGCATGGCTTTTTGGTCATGGCTGAGAACAGTGTAAAGGAAGAAGATGGAGTGGAATAGTTTTTCTGTTCATGATGTCTTCTCCCTCTGTGTGGACACCATCAAACCAAATAACTGATTTCATCTGGATGCCTGTTTATTTCATACAAGCTCAGTCATATGATCTCTATCTGTCATGCAGCCTATCCATGCAGTTCATCTGATGCTAACTAATTTTTCACCCTACCTGTGCAGCTGAAATGGTGATTTGAGTAGAGGGAAGATTATCTAGGCTGTGCAGTCTCTCAGCCATCCGAGTTCTCTGACAAAATCATGTGCCACCACCTTCCTTAGTGGCAAAGGGCGGTAGGCACAGAAGTTAAAAGGTTTTTGGAAGTCTGGTTTCTGTCTCATCATGAATCAGGTTTGTGTTACTGGGAAAAATACTAGCGTTATTCCAGGGGGAAAAAACCCAAACCCAGACCCAAGCAAACGTTTTGTAATAGGCTTCTGTAGTGGTGGACTTTTATAAAATTATGTATTTTGTAGTTAGTTAAAAAAAAAAAAAAGCCTCCACAGTAAATTTTCACTGAAAGCTTCTTATGCAGCACTTAAACACTCAAGGCTGGGTGCCCTTCCTCCTCTGCAATTACACAGATTGGGTAAATTATAAGCAGATATAGTTTTCTAATTAAATGTATATGCATCATAAGGCAAATGCATTGTATTATGAATAGACTATAAAGAATAAATGTTTTTGTTTAAACAATGGCATTGCATATAAAGCCATAGAGAATATTTATGAACAAAAAACCCCCCCATTTGTATGCAAGTGAGCAGGACTGTGATCTAACAAGATGCGAGGTGGTTATTTTGCTGTATTACAGTGGGGTCCTGCAACACACATGTTTTCTGAGAGAAACATTTCTGTAGAGGGTGTGAGTCCTCCCAAATCTGTCATAGTTGGAAGTGCTACAACTCCCACTTCAGGATTAAAAAAAGTAAAAATATTATTTTGATTTTTTTCCTAAAAAAATATTTATTCAAAAAATATATATTTATTCAGAGCTAGGTTACAAAGTCAAGCGATTTATGTATTTGTTTCTAATGCACAATGAATAAGAGAACCAGCTCTGAAGTCTCTCTAGATTCCCTGATACTCACTTTAGAAGGAAATAAAGTAGAATTAATCAATAAAAATTAATCCAGTTGAAGATAAACATGTCCTGTTAGGTTAACAACACTAGCATTAGTCTGCATCTTAATTTTATTTGTTATTTTTTTACAAGGCTGTATTTTTTTGTCATTCTTACTTTCTTAGCAAACCATCTTAAGCCATGAGTTGCTTTCCTCACCACAACAGTAATTATCAGTACTTCTGACTGCTTAGATACCACTGCACTTCAGATATGCTTTGGCACATGCAGGAGTGATTCAAGTAATGCACCAACAGCTAGTAAGCATTAAGTACTGATAGGCCTAACATGGTGGAAACTCAACCCGCAACATCTCTCTGGGCGCTTGTCTAGCTCAGGTGCAGGAGTGATACCAACTGCTTCCCTCCTTGCAGAGTTGAAGACTGTCCTGGTTTCAGCTGTGTGACAGTAAGTGGGCTAGGTAGAATGCACCTGGGCATGTACCCCTCTCTGGCCATGCAGTCACTTTTGCATCCTGCCAAGCTGCTCAAACTCACATTTTCACTGGATAGACATACTGGGTTTTTTTGGCCTTTTATGTCCGTAACTTGCCAGCTGCATTGGGGTGAAAAGCATGTTGTAATTTTCTAAGCCAGCTGCAAAAGTCCTCCTTGAAGGACGAATGCTATTTTATAGATATTGAGGGAAGAGAGGGCCAATTCACAGCTGAATTCCCCTGTGACTGACTGTTTTGATACTTTTTAGATCTGTCTTTATGGTGCACTAGTCCTAATACGGGTATATTTATTATTTGGAATATAAATAAAGGAAATTAATATCATGGCTATAAGACTTGGAAATAACAACTAGAATTTGAACTTATACCCATCTTACCAGTGCTTGGTTTTATTTGACAGCTTAAAAGAAGCAAGTACAAGCTGTTGCAGTCAAATAACATGTCAAGAGTAATAATCAATGCTTGCTTTGTTATGTTGATCATGTTGTGTAATACATGGGCTTAAAAGCATCTGAAATCTGTGAGCTGTCTTTGGCATTATATTTCTAATATTTCTCTTCTGTCTTTCCAATTTGCTAAGTTTGCTGAAAATTTCATATAAAGACGTGAACAATTCATGCATGCAGAACATATTGACTTCTGTTTTTCACTAACATTCATTGGCCTTTTAGGTCAATAAATTTTGAAGTTGACTTAAGAAGTCAATAAGCCTGATTTTAATTTAGATTAAATTTTAGTCTGATTCAGCACTCTGCTTCCCTTTTTATAAATAAAAACAGCTTATAGCAATTTATTATTAAAATGTATGTCAACTAAGAACTGTTTCTTGTAGGTCTGGGAATCCCTGGATGGATTATAACTTTTTACTATATTCCCAATGCACCATTTGAAAGTGACATTTAAGCCTCCCAGTGCGTACTCTGTCCCTCTCAACTGCTTTAATGTCAATTGTAGGAAGTGATACAGATAATTAAACAAACCATGTGAATTTCAGGAGCAAATGTTTCCATCACGTTAGAGTTCCACCTTACATGAGCAAATTTGACTTAAATTACATTTCCATCTGACATTATTAATTCCATCAAGGAAGCTTTGTTTAATATTAATTACAGATACCAATTATATTATTTCATCTTTCCTTTCCATTGAAGCTTCAATAAAAATTCATCAAGTGAAGGACATGATTATCATAATAATTTTAAAAATCCACCTAAACTCTTTTACCACATACACACAAAAATATTAATAGCATTGGAATTGTGCATGTGAGAGTGTACTTGCCAAAGTTTTGTGCACAATACATCTGTCAGTAAAAAGGAAGGGAGCATTTCCTCTATTGCAGTTTTGGTTTACTGCCATGGATGCTTTCCTTTGATGAAGTAATTTGGCAGACAGATTGTTACAGAAATCAGTGCAATGGTATTAATTTACAATTTTTGTGCTTTTTCAGTCTGTTTAGTTCTTTCAAATGACATTGCTACTGGTGAAAAGCCACTCTGAAGTCATGTTAAGGAGTTGTATTTTGACCTTAGGGAATTTTGACTGTGCGGTATGGGGAGCTATTCCAATGTCACCTTCATTTAATATACTTGACAAAAATAGCCTTGTTGTTGGGAGGAAAGAAATTGAGCAGAGAAATTATCAAATAGGATTTCAAATTTCAGCAATAAAATAATTGGGGAAAAAATGGTTAACTGTGAGAAAATGTGTCAGTCTAAGGCAGCAGCTGATAGCTCGAAGATTCCAATACTAAGGTTAGAGCTTCAACAAACCATAAATCCAGGTATCATCTACCACATTTGGAGTACCAGCACTATAAATTATAAGGAAAGTATCTTTGAGGAAAGATCTGTAGTGCATGTAGAGATAACATTCTGCACCGATTTCAAGTGCTAATGCTTGATTTTAGCATTAGATCTGGGGTATACAGTGATTAAGGCTGTAGAGACAATCCTCTTCATTTTGAATGAAATCCAGCGTGTGTTTGACTTTACATTGAACTAGTACAGCTAATTCCTACTCCTGTTCATGTAATTCTAGATTTTTTTTAAATTTTTTTTTAGGAATTTTGAAGTAAGGCCAGAAAAATGGTGTTGCACATATAAAAGTTTTGTAAGCATTTCTACCCCCCCCCATTCATAGCTGCCACAGTGTCATAATGAAACTGGAAACAACTGAAATCATCAATATATTTGTCCCATATTATTGTACATAGGCCATTAAACTGCTGTTGTGTCATTTGCCTATTCATAGAAATACCTACCTGTAGTTTCAGAGTATCTGCACCTTTGCTTTGACCTGCCCCTCCATTGCTTTGTATTGGCATTGCTTTGCGTTGTATTTGTGTAATGTATCGGCACATAGCTGTTTTCACCATTGAGTAATTCCCTTTTACAGCTTGAATTTTGGATGTCTATGGTTGGCTAGTTATTCTGTTTGATATAATTCCGTCTCACTTTCTGTTCAAAATTGCATGATAACTAGAGCTAAGAAACACTCTTCAGGGGGAATCCATGTTGTTATGAGAAATGTTACAGATTTTCTTCTTTCTTCTAGGCATTGATTTTAAAGTAAAGGCAGTAACGTTTAATGATACAAGAGTGAAGCTTCAAATATGGTAAGTTTTAATATATATTACAAATGAGAGCCAACTAAATTACATTACAGCATGAAAAATCTCATCTGCTTTTAATTGTGTATCTTCCTAAAGTGCAGCTGTTCCTACTAGGTCATTTTAAAATTAGAATTTGGCCTAGGGGAGCAAATTTTTTGCAGTAACTAATGTAAGTTAAAAAGAGGGTTGTCGCTAGGTTGCTTTAACAATAAAACTTGCAGCATACAAGCAATGAAGATCTACGATCCATACTAAGTATATTTAATTGTATAGGAATACTGAGGGAAGTGACAAAGCAAGAAAATTTTACATTTCAGTACCCATCAAATGCATGTTCAAAAGGGTCACCAAGAGAAAGTTAGTAAGATTAATCTTTGGGAACCTGCATTCTGTTTTTTGGTTTTGAAGTTTTTCTGAAAGCTGTGTAGGGCTACTGACAGCCATCTCTCCAGGCATCCAGTACTGAAGGTTATTTATATTCACCAGTATTTAACTTCTCAGGAAGTAACTCTGTACATTAATTATCTGACCGGTATTAGATCTGCAGTTTTTCCATCTCAGGTTTTAATACCAACACCTTGGAGACTTGTTTACAGCTTTCTTAAGACATAGTTCTGTGTAGGAATCTCTGCATCCCTGTATCTTAATGTCTTTTCCCAAAATCTAACTTCTGTCTAAACCAGCTTACTGTCTGTGTCACAGTTTACAAAGGGTTTGCCAGATTGTGGGATGTCATCTGACTCCTGCAGTGCTTGTACTTGAGAATTTTTTTGAATCACCTGAGTAGCACTGATCTGAATGATTATGTATATGAAGAAGCAGTGATGTTACACTCAGTCTTCAACCACTGGTTTACCTTTCCTAGTAGGGCTGTAGTATTCAGAATAAATTACCAGGGTATTTCTTTCACTGCTCTGTCTGCCATCCAGATTCTCTCTCATCCCTATCTTATCTTGTTCCTTTCATGTTAGGGTATGCCACTCAAAATTTGGAGAATACTCCTTAAAATGATTTTTCTTGGGGGTTCTGCAGTTTGATCATCTTTGTTTTGTTTGTGTGTGTGTGTGATATCTTACAATTTCTTTCAGGGATACGGCTGGCCAGGAACGATTCCATACACTTAGTACTAGCTATTTTCGTGGCGCACAAGGCTTTGTTCTAGTATATGACATCACAAATCTGGACAGTTTTCACAGTATAACAAGCTGGATGAGAGACATACATGAGGTAAATATGTCTAACAGTGGTTCATCTCTTAATGAAGATGGTTAATGAGTTACTGCAGTTAATGTTCTAAATGACTGCACGAGATCTATTCTTGTTCTTTGAGCTGCATGTTTCTAACCAGAATTCTTTAACATTTAACTCAGTACACAATATAATAGTAAGATTATTGTTATCTGGAACTTGAATACAGTGTGGATGATCCAGGACAAGCCTATGTTGATTCAGGAGTGTTTTCTGAAGTACTTCTAAATAAAACATAGCTTCCAGTCTGGTTTTGCACATATAGAGTTATGGTGCTTTAATCACTGGTGTGAATCACAGAATCACAGAATGGTTTGAGCTGGAAAAGACTTTGAGATCATCTAGTTCCAAACCCCCTGCCATGGGCATGGACACCTCCCACTAGACCAGGCTCAAGGCCCTGTCCAACCCAAGATTTTACTTTGCTTCCATGTTAAAATTCCATATCACAGCTAGTTATTTCCCTTTCCTAATGTCATTACTTTAGTGGAGTTACCTCATCCCAGGAATCAAAAGAAGCAAATCAAACATCCTCTTTGTCCCTTCTGGATATTCCTTTTGAGAGGATGGTTTCAAGAGCGAGGAACTGGAGGAGGAAAGGGAAAATCCCTTTTTGGTGGCAGTGAACTATTTGGTTAGCTCAGCTGCTTGTGCTACTGCAACTGGAAACACGTGTTTTAATGTGACATAGGAAGTGATTCAGCAGCACATGGCTACCAGATGGGTCATATGTTCCCACCTCCCTTCCTGCGCCTGGCTTCCATGTGCTGCTTCTGGAGCTTGTTGGAGCCCTCTGAGGTTCACTCTAACTTTATAGCATGGTAAAAACCTAACAGTTTGGATAGTTTTATGCTCCATCAGTGAGTTTAAGAGGTTCACAGAAAGGTCTGACAATTACCAGAGTTGTCCTAAGGTAAACAGGTAGGAGCAGAAGAACATGTGCAAACAATGTGAGGAAGGAACCAGGAAGGGAGGCGTGGGCAGGCCCTTAGACACTGGATTGTTCAGCTGCCTGTAACCCTGTACCCTGAGTCTTTATTGCTGGGTCTCTTTTGATGTTTTCTCTGTTAGGTAGAGGCAGATCAGTTTCAGAATAGCACAATTCAGCTGGAAAGGACCTACAGTGATCACCTGGTCCAGCTGCCTGACTACTTGAGGACTGAACGAGAGTTAAAGCTTGTTCTTAACAGCTTTGTCTAAATGACTCTTAAACACTGACAGGCGTAGGACATTGACCTCCTCTCTAGGAAGCTTGTTCCAGTGTTTGACCACGCTTCTGGTAAATAAATGTTTCCTAATGTCCAGTCAAAACCTCCCCTGGTGCACCTTTGAGCCATACCCACGTGTCCTGTCACTGGATACGAGGGAAAAGAGATCAGCATCTCCTTTTCCACTTTGCCTCCTCAGGAAGCCATAGAGAGCAATGAGGTTGCCCTGAGCAGTAGTGTGAAAGTTCGTAGTTAGCATGCTTGTATAAGTTAGTATGCTTGTGAATGAATCTAAGCAAGGTAGTGTTTTCTTTTGATTAAAATCAAGTAAACAGTCAGGCAGCTTTTTGTAATGCTCTGTGAATGGGTAGGAATATGACATGACTGATAGAAGAGTTTGTCTTGGGAAAGCAGGCATAAAGTAGAACCATAAAAGGCTTTCTTTTTTCTCTTCACGGCTTCAGTATACAGATGAATTAAGGCACTACACATGTTCATATATCTGATAATACATACATTGGATATCTCATGCTCTTGGTAAAATATTACATTTACATTACCTCTGTATTAAGACCATTACTATGGTGACCTAGTACATCATTATTCTTCACCTTAAAGCCACCTTAAATGTTTTAGTGACAAACAGAGCCTAACGTCAGTAATGTGTTACAAAGGAGATGTGATGCTACAGTATTCTTAGTGGCTTTTCTGCACACACTTCAAGCTAACACATGTGTTTTGTTACTTCATTAAAAAAAGTGTGCACCCTCCTCATGTTAAGCAAACCAGCAAAAGTCACAGCTAGATACACAACTTTTTGTACAGTTTCATGATTGGCTAACATTTAACTTGACACGCACCGTGATAGCAGGTTTACTGCTATCAAAAGCTGAAAAAGGAGATTATCCACATATGTCCATTTTTTATATATATAGCTTAAATATGCATATAGCTGTGTGTATAAATGTATATATAAAATACTGATCTGTCTTCATACTGTGTCCAGAGGGGTCATTTTTTCCTGTCATCTCTGATTAGATCAACAGATTGATCTAGTGGGCTACAGTGCACAACCATAAGCACAAAGAAAGTATCAGGACTGTCAGGCTAGGGTGGAGGGAAGTATGGGACTAGCTCTTGTAGCCACCATGCAGCCTTAGATCTGCTTAAGTCAATCAGGAAATCGCACCTGCACAAGCCTGCTTTCGCTTTGTGACACTTAAAAGCTTTTATGTAAACATACTCAAGCTATTAATATTTAGACTGTTCAGGTGTGACCTCTGAAGGTACTTTGTTAGTTTAAATATTTTAAAATGGGAAAATACTCAATTTAAAACAATTTCTGGGAATGTAAATTGCATGATTGATTGTACCATTCTCAAAACTAGCAATTAGTGAGTGTTGTAATAGAGCTAGATAATAATAAAAAATTTAATTCAGTCCTAGTGGGATATCAATTTCTGAAGTGTCTTGGAGAAAATATATGGGGCCATTCATTGCAAAAGAAGTGTTTTTAAGCAATAACTGTTAAAACACAGGGCATTTCATGAAAATTAATTACTTACTGGAGGTTGGTGACATTCCTGCATTTGCTTTGGTCTGTGAATGCAAACCAGTATTTAATATCCAACAAATGCCTAGTATTAAACTGGCTGTTGCTACAGCACCCTTTAAAATATGGAAGTGTAGAAAAATATAAATAAAATTTTAAAAGAGAAAAGGTTGCAGGTTTTATTAAACACCAGACTAATAGGTAACGTAAAGCTTGCATCTGAGCCAATCAAACAGGATTTTTTGACACAATTCAGTTATTACATTATGTTCCCACTTTTTTGATTCTTTGTACATAGAGATTTTAAACAGAAAGGTTTTTAAAATCCTGTCAGCGTGCTGAGCTGTTTTTACAGCAGTTGAAAATAACAGTCTAAGCAATTTAGCATTCCTGAAAAATCCACTGACTTTATAAAAACTGGCCAGACAGTGCTATTACAATCAGATTACCAGTAATGTTGTCATTATATTTCCATTATTTTAAGTGTGAAATACAGCAACTTTCCTATTAAGAATTAATTATTGTTAAAGGAAATTCGAGACACAAATATGCTGCCATATCTGTATTGTTGTAAAATTTGTATTCAGAACTAGAGGAGACTGAGAAACATGGCTGTGCTTAAGAAGCTTACTAGACAAATACACTCACAGTTTAATATCTTAGGACATTATTGGCAAATCCAGTACAGGTATATTGGATTTGTTATGCACTCATTAGGAGCATGATAATTGCAGGAAATTTACTTTACTGAAACCATTCTTTATTTGTTGGATTGGGGGTCATGTCCAATTTAAGGTGCTCCTCTTGTTTGTTGATACGGCTTTTTGCAGTTGTTCTGAAAGGCTCATTTTGTTTGGCCTTTAGAAATTAAAAACTGCATAGCAAATTCATTTGCAGAAAATTCTTTCTGGGATGTTTTGAACAATATTCCAACTAACATATTGGCAAAAAGTTTCGCACAACAGAGTGGTCAAATGCTCAAACAGGTGCCCAGAGAAGATCTGGAGATACTTAGAACTCGATTCAACAGGGCCTTAAGCAACCTGACCTGACTTTGAAATTGGCCTGTCTTTGAGCAGAGGGTAAGACCAGATGACTTCCAGAATTTTTTGCCAACCTAAATCACTCCATGATTCATGCATGGCATCTGAGTTTCCAAAAACTTTTTTACAGAGATGGTAGGTCCTAGTTTTCTTTTAGAACATTGTACTAGTTTTTGTTAATGCTGGTCTCCTGCTGTGGCCATGAATGTGGCATTACCAGTTTCCAACAGTTATCTCCACACTGGAAATTCTCTGCTAGCGCAGAATTTTCTCATGCAGTAGTGAGTCTTGGTTGACATAACTTAGTGTTCTTGGAATACATTATCTTTCTATTTGTACTACCTGGGGAAGTGACCTTTCAACAAGGATACAAAATGTGTGAATGTGTTGCGTCACTGCCGTTTTTTGCATAGTGCCTTTTCTGATTCTCTTCATTTGATGCATCTGAGAGCTGGGATACTGGACTGTCTCTCAGAGTTTCTGTATCATACTTAAATAAAAGCCACACAGCAAATTGCTTTACAACTGTAAATTAGTTTGACTTCAAATTCTTCTGAGTTTTTTTCCTCAGATGGGAAAGCTTGATGTCAAAAGGATCAAATTTTTCCAGTTCATAGATAGGTTTGTTGTTATGGCTCTGATAAGAACTGAAAATTATTGTACTTATCACTTTACTAAGTTGGTTTATCTCTAATCGCAGATTGGTTTCAGGATAAACTGATTTACATTTAGTCATATCTAAGTTTGCTAATAGATAAACAAATCCTTTAATTTGTTTATTTCCACTGAAATACTGGAAACTAGGCATTTGCAACTGAAGTCATGCAGTGGCACTTAGAAAAATACATGGAAAGCGACATGTAAGTGAGTCATAATATGAACACTACTCATGATGCTGTTGAAGAGATTATGAAGACAACGTATTCCTAACAAATTACTCTTCATTAATACAAAAGATATGTTTCTAGTGTCATTGTCTAGTAAGTAGGAAGAAGAAACTTCCCAGCTTTATGGCCTTCCCCAGCTCTGCCCTCATCTTGCTCTGTGACTATGTGTATCCTTTTCAGATCTGAAAAATTGTATTAATGCTGCATTTCTTCTTCAAATGCAAGCTAATTATTACCTTAGTGTATTTATCAGGTATGGGTTCTCGATCTCAGTGTTTGGACCTACAAACAAACTTCTGTTCCCTTTTCAAACTGTAATAATTGAGTATCAAACTCATGCAGCCCTTCACAGCTGTGCCCTGGAAATTTGGTGGAGGGAAGGAGTGGTGATTCTTTAAGATCTATTGCTAGATAGATGGCTTTCTAGAACAAGGAGTCTGCAGGAGCTGATAATTATGGGCAGTTTGTTGCAGCAGAGTTTAAGGCCAGCCATTCACAGTAGAGTGTGTTTGCCGTTTAAAAAGTGAAGGGATAGTTTCTTCCAGTGATGTGTAAGTACAAATGTGATGTAGTTCTTTTTCAATAAAAATGTCTGTGCTGCTTTTGATACTCATACAATCATAGAATTGCTTAGGTTGGAAAAGACATTTAAGATCATTGAGTCACACCATTAACCTAACACTGCCAAGTCCACCACTAAACCACGTCCCTGCGTGAATTCATAGGTGAATTGCCAGCATTTCTGTGAAATTCTGCAAAATAAGAACAACTGCGGAAAAAATATTGGGGGAAAACCAAACAAACCAACCCCAAGAACCCACAAAAAATGACATGCAAAAGGGATGACCAAGATATTTTCTCTTTTTGTATTTTTGATTTCTGTTAATAGCCACATAGTCAACCAAGCTGGGTGTCCAGGCTAGGTGAAAGTTGAGCAGTAGAGTAATTAGTGAAAAGCATGAGTGGATGGCACCTATCAGAGTAGGCTGCCAAAGCACACCACGGTACTATGGTGAGACAGTCCAATGTTCCTTATCTGGTCCATGGCACCACTTTGTTGGAGGCACTGCTGCTGCTCCCTCCTGTGGCCACTGGTCCAGGCAGCCTGGCTTCTGTCACTGGGGAATCCAGCAGGGGAAAAAAAACCTTTTGCCAAAACCTGATGGCTCCAAGGTCTGCCAAACACTTCAAAAAACTTGGTCAGTCTCAGTAAAACTGTGGACTCCAATTTTTTGAGACATTAAAAAAAACCCAAACAAAAACCAGGCTAGGTTTTCTCTGAGTTCAGATTATTTTTATTTTAAATTTCAATAAAATGTGAATTTTTAAATGTTAAAATCTGAAGAAAAACTGAAGGGAGTGAACCAAAAATCTGGATGTTTTGGATTTTTGAGATACCAATGCAGAACAATTGGATTTTGGGTTTTTGCCTTGATGAAACTCTTAATAGTATTTTTCCATGACATGGAAAAAAAATGTTTCCTGACACCATTAGCTTAGTCAGTGCTGACTTGCATAATAGCATCTTAGTGACTGTAAAATAACCATCCTCTTTTTGCTATGGATTTTTGCATTTGGAAAGCTTATTCCTGAGCTATAAATACAGGATGATGAAAATGCACTTGAGCTTTTGGAAGCACTGAAGAGCCATGTTTTTGGCCAATTCAAATCCGTGTACCTCTGCGGTCTTTATGCCAACTGAGCACATGGTCAAACGTCTGCCTAGTCATATTGACTTAATTTTTGGAGCCTTCATCTACATGATCAGTTTTCAGATTTTAAAATGGATGTCATTTTGGTGTGTAGTCTTTAGTTTTCAAAAGGCAAGAAACTGCAAGATACTATCTTTAAAAAAGGAGCACTTTCAGTGCTTTGGTGGAGGATCCAGTCAAAGTGAAAATGCATTATTACATTATATCGATGTAGAAATAATAGTTACTTGCTGAAATAAATACTTAGTGATTGATAATACTGATTAATACTTAGTGAAAGGCCTGGTACCTCTAATATCCTTTAAATTTTGTTATTTTTTGAAGCTGTTTAAAAAGAACATTCCTACTGCAAAAGTTTGTGCAGTTTGTACAGAAATAATTACAGGATGAATTTCATGGGTTTGTACACACAGTGTGCAAGTATTTTCCTTTGACCTTTTACTTTAAAGGAAAGTCAAATGTCACTTGTAAAACCTTCAGATACTTTTAGTTTCCTTACAAATAAAAAGTTGATTATGTGATGAGATGAAATTGTCTATTTACCCTATATTAGGGTCTGATGTATATCATTTTATGTAGAAGAGCCATTGACCTTAATGAGTAAAGCTTCAGTACATTCTGAAACAGCCAACATTTTCGTCAATTAATCCAGGTTAGATTGATTCATTATTTTAGGCCTGTATTTCATACTCTTATGTTAAGCTTCCTTCAGTTTAATACTACATTATCTTGAACATCATCTGTGGGCTTGAAGTGTGATTAGCTGACTTTAAAATGAGAATGGATTAAAAAAAAAGAAATGGTGTTTCTTAATAATAAATTGTGCCTACTGCTGTATTCTTCAAATGAAGCAACCTAGTTATAAAAGTTCAGATAGATAGACTAAAAATAATGATTCTGTCATCCTTTAATGAATAGAGGTCTTTCTGTGCATTTCTGTGAAGGGAGGGACGTGTATGAGCTCTGAGGAGGGGGATTGTGCCTGATTTTGTCTTATATTAGCAAAGTTATAAAAATTAAAACTTTTTTCTTATGTTAAGCAAAGTTACACAAATTAAAACTTTGACAGAGGTCAGAGATTTCATCAGCATCCTTGTAGCAGATCTGCTGGCTGAGACCAGGCTTTCTGAATCATCAGAGAAGCCGTTTGAGCACGTACTTTCAGAATATAAGCCATGGGATCAGACCACATTAGCTTTAATTGTCTCTAGATTGAGACCCTCAGCTTTCTCCATTTAAGAACCAAAGATAGTCTTAAATATTATGATTTTCACAATAAAAGTAAGTTTTCAAATTCCACATGCTGTTGCAGAACTGTTCCCTTTCCTTGCCATTATTCTAGTCATATATTGTTACAATGGCTTATCTTAAAATAACACTGATATAAAGCACCCAATGCATTTCACAGTCATCATGGATGTAACTGGAGTGGAACGAAGGATGGAGACAAGGTCAAAAAGCTAGATTTTTCTTCCTTTTGAAATCAATGAGGTTTTTACATTTACTTCATTAAAAATCTATTGCTTTCTTCTGAATGCATTGGAATAATCAAACTTTTATGTTGAGTTTGAACACTTTGAATGTAATTTTACTGCCTGTGTGTAAATGTGGAGCACAGAGAGGTGCTCTTTCAAGTGCAGCAAATTCCTCCCATTTTACCTGTGAGTGCTGAATGTAGACCTGACTCAAGTGTTAATCCATGAACCCATTACTTTAGGGTAGGGCAATGTCTGTGAATTCAGGGCATTTCCAGTCACTTTGAAGCCTCAAGATGGAGCATTTGTCAGAAGATGGTGCCCATGCACCTTATACTTTATACCTTATGAAAGGAGTAGGAAATTATGCCCAACGTTTGTAAGTGGCTTTTTTCTGTTCTTTGCTATCTTGCTGTTTTCCTTCAAATCCCATTAACTGATGGAAAATATTTCCACGTATGAAAAGGTCAGAACAGAATTTAGCCTTTACTTTCAAGGAAATAAAGCGTTGAAGGGTAGTGTGAGCTGAAGGTGAAAGGCTTTTGTTATTTTCTTTTTTCTTACTTGACACTTATTAATGCTGGTTCTCTTTTAGAAAGCAGGTGATGAAGTGGACGTAATACTGTTGGGCAACAAGTGCGATAAGGAGTCAGAACGTGTAGTTCCAAAACAGAAAGGAGAAAAGGTATCACTGGTACTTTCTTTGGGTTCTTCTGAGTATCTCAGTATGTGACTCTGAGCTGTTACACTGAAAAAAGCAAAAACCTCCTGAATTCTAAATATTCCATTAGGAGTTGCTCCAGAAGAACAGTTGTGGAGTTTTTGAGTATTGGGTTTGGGTTTTTTTTGTTAGCATATGAACAGAAATACGTTATGTAACTCTTAGCTGATCTCTTTAGAACACTGGTTTTTATTTTAAAGGTTAAAATGTACTTTAAAAGTTATAGGTGTTACAATAGAAATATTACATTTTGAATTAAAACTATTTTGGAGTCTGCATACCCTAAATGCAGAATACTAAATGCAGTGATAATACAATCTGCATCATTTTTCCGGCACCACCCATCAATAATCTTTTTTGCTGTAGCCTGACTATAAGGAACTATTCTGCCAGCCTGTGCATAGTGATCTGCATGGTCTATGAAGAAACTTAAATATTACTGGATATTTAAGTACATTTAGGGAACATTCAGCTCCTCTAGATCTGTGTATGGTGTCATAGAGCTGAGGCTATAATGTAGTTTATACCTGCTGACCATGTATAGGGGAAGAACTGTTGTTAATTAAAGGTGATAGCAAATTACTCTCACTGAGAACCAGTGAGGAAATCCAGGAGCCATGGTATGGCAAGAGAGCATGTCCTATATACCAGTGAGTTTTGCAACTGCAAACTGTATGCATCTGTTGTCTGGAACTTGGAATGAACCCTTCTATTATGCTTTCAGGCATGGTGAGTCAGGCAGGATGTCTGTGTGTAAAGAAAAGAACACTGATAATTTCTTGCCAATTACATAATCCCAGATTAGGGAACTTTAAAAATTACCATCACCTTTTCAACAGCATTACAGATAGAAACTTCTGAAAGTTCACTGTTTGTATGCAAGACTCTTTCACTGGTAATGTATTGTATTTGTGTGCAAGGAATAAGGTTGCTGAAAAATACATGTATTCTCACTCAATGCACTGTCAAAAATCTAAAGAGTCACTGGATGCATGTGCACAAGAGGGCAGTAGTAGGGTTTTGCATGTGGTATTAACCATGACATTTTCTGACATCTTAGTATTTAACCATGCAATCAAAAATTCTCTTAATGTAGTATTTTTTTCCAGAAACAAATCATTACCTCCTCACCAATTCTTTTAATGTTCAGATTCTTGCAGAGAAGACCCCTAGATTCCCTGGGAACCTTATCCTCTATGTTGGCATTTGTGTAACAATCTGTCATAACTGAGTGGACATCATATACCACTTTATAGACTAATTTAATGCTGAGAATAATTTTTTTGGTTGATTTGTTTTGTAATTATATAATTTTGATCACTCAAATTGATATGTTTAACACTATGAAGCATTTTCTTGTAGTAATAGTTTTTTATTCACTTTGACAAAAGTTTGCACTGAACCTGCCCCCCCTACCTCCCGAATAACATTATCTTTTTCTCTGAAAAATAAATAAAAATGTTGAAGGATATATGACTTGGTAGACTGTGACCAGTTTTCTCTTACCAAATCTTTCTAACAGAAGGAGGCAAGTAAAATATTTTTCCTCTTTTCTTCTTTTTTTTTTGCTTTTTCTGCCTTTATGTGCCTGACTTCAAAGCTGATTTTCCAGGTACAATAAAAATGAAAAAAACCCCACAACCCAACGTTCTGCAGAGTTCTGGGAATATTTCAGACACATCTCTCTGATTCAAGACTTAAGAAATCATAGCAACACTTTGCTAGGCAGCGGTATATTTTGAGTTAAAGGAAATTAACAACTGGAATTAAATTTCACCTTGAAAGAGATACTGGCATTACTTTGTTATTGTAAGATATGAGCTTATTTCACTCAAGATCTCCAAACTGTTCTCAAGGATATTATAAAATAACATTTCCCAATAGCGTAATTCTCATAGGTTTGTAAATGTATTTAGATATTTTATTTATGGATTTATTCGAGATGCTACCGAAGGCAAAAAAAAGTAACTCCTTGAATGTGCCTTTCCAGTTTCTTTATGAGGGTATAGTCAAGTTTTGTTCCTACTTCCAGCTGCTTTAACACTGGACTGATGGGTTTTTTTTTTCAATTTAGCTAAATTTTTAGAGGGCTTGCTTGCCACAGTACTTGCCAGTATGCAAGGTGAACTGCAATAATACATACATTAATCTTCTTTGACCAATAGTGTGCACATACAGAGAAAGCAGGGACACATTGATGAGTGCAGTAGGCAATGTAGTAACATGCTACAGAGAAGGCTAAAGTACTGAAGGGTTTTTTTATTTGGTTTGATATTTGTTTTGCATTGGTCTTCAGATTGAGCTTGCTCCCAGACCTCTGTGTATACTGGCATGGTTTGGGGAGGAGCAGGTCAGCCAGCAGTGAAAAAGCATTGGATTAGAAACTGCTGAGGAAAGTTGGATGCATCCATGGACATGATGAAGTTCACCCAGTTGTGCTGAAAGAGCTGGTCAATGTGATTTGGGCCGCTGTCAGTCAACTCTGAGAAAGCATGGTTGTTGGGAAGGATCCCTGTTGACTAGAAAGATGCCAGCAGGACACATAACTTTAAAAAAGGCAAGGAAGAGGTTTTAGGGAACTGTAGTCAGTCAGCCTTGCTTCAGTCAGTGGAAGGATTGTGGAGTGTGTTGTCTTTAGATCCAAGGACATAAACGACATGAAGACAATCTGGAATGATCAGCAGAGGGTAAATTAGAATTATAGAATGGTTAGGATTGAAAAGGACCTTAAGATCATCTAGTTCCAACCACTGTGCCGTGGGCAGGGACACCTTCCATTAGACCAGGTTGCTCAAAGCCCCATCCAGTCTGGCCTTGAACACTTCCAGGGATGGAGCACTCACAACTTCCTTGGGCAGCCTGTTCCAGTGCCCCACCACTCTCTCCTGTTTAAGTTTGAACCCATTACCTTTTGTCCTGTCATTACAGTCCCTAAATGTGGCTTCAACATGCTGTTTGCCTGCTGTGATACCAGGACATAACTGCGTGGACGAGGCAATAGTGGTGGTTGTGATGTATCTTGAATTTAGTGAGGTTTTTGTCATCCTCACCTGTGGCATCCTCACTTGGAAGCTAGAAACTGTGGGCTGAAAAAGTGGACTGAAAATTGTCTGGACATCCAGAGGTGAAGGGTAGTGATCAAAGGCAGTGTGTCTGTTTGGTAACTAGTAATGAGCAGAATACATCAGGGGTGTGTATTGGGGCTCACATTGTTCAGCATCTTCGTCAGTGATCTGGCTGATGATACAAGGAAATTTGCACATGGCGTGAGGTTAAGGGGTATGACATATCAAATGGGAGAACACCAATTCTGTGGGACCTTGATAAACTTGAGAACCGTGCCAACAGAAACACGAAATTCAGTAAGAAAGGCAAAGATTTACACCTGGGATGGAGTAATCCCAGGCATGACTCACTGCCCTACTGCAAAGGATTTGTGGGTTAAGGTGAAGACCAGTCTTGAATGTAAGTTGAAAGTGTCCTCTCGTTGCTTAAAGGTATGCTGGGCTACATTAGAAGGGTAATGGATGTTAGATCTGGGAAGATTATTACCCCTTTAGTGCTGGCAAGGCTACATGGAATATGTTGTCCAGCTTTGGCTCTCCTATTTCAAGAAGGGTGTTATTTTTCCAAATTATTTCTGATTCCATGATTAAAATGGTTTGTGTTGATCAAAATTTGTACATAGGTAGCCTCTAGGAATCTGTTACATGTCACAAGAAAGAAAAAAGGTATATGTAATAGTAGATTCTGTGTACTTTGTAAGCTGCAAACCAGTCTTCTCCAGTTTATTAGCTCAGTATTTTTTATTGCCTGTATTTTTCTTTATGAACCATTATGCATCATTTTGCATTTACACTTGCCAATAGTCAAATGATACTAACTTTCTGTAACAAGTTGCTGCAGTACTGAAAACTGTATTAGCAGCCAGCTCAAGTTTCAGAATCCCTTATGAAACTGTCTTAACAAACAATCCAGATCACAGAATCATAGGATGGTTTGGGTTGGAAGACCTTAAAGATCATCTGGTTTAAACCGCCCTACTACAGACAGGAACACCTCCCACTAGACCAAGTTGCTCAAAGCCCTGTCCAACCTAGCCTTGAACACTTACAGGAATGGAGCTTCTCTGGGCACCTCCAGTGCCTCATCTTTATTTTCAAAATTACATTTTCTTACAGCATTTTGGAAAAGAAGCCATTTTTTCTTACTATTTTTTCTACTAATATAATCATTATTATATTTTGACTAAAATTCTTGTACCTTCATGCCTCATTTTGGAATTTTTGTAAAGCACTGATTTGTTACTTCTAGAGCTCATTGAAAGCAAACATAACTGCCAACATTAGACTTTTTATCTTAATGGAGAGCCTGCCAAATAAATCATTAAATTGTCAGTAATTATAGGATTTTTTTAATCCATTATAAGTAGTATTTTCTTTGCTTGGGATCATCTTCTCCAGATGTCTACCAAGAAGAGATCCATTGCAAAGGGAATAAATAGACTCCCCCACGATGTTTTTCTGGCAGATAGTATTCCCACCTTGCCCCCCTCCCTTGGCCAATGATGCAACTTTTTTTCTCCATGTATTTAACTGTATAAATTAGAAAAGGTTTAGGACCTGAAAAAGCTATGAATTTTGTTGTGGGTTTTGGGGTTTTCTTTGATTTGATTTGGTTTTTTTTCCCTTATGCCAACATATCTGTAAGCTATCTGTAAGGGAAATACACTGGAAATGAGAGAACAAGTAAATTAAATGAAATCATGCCATGTAAAGTCTATGCTGACCTTTTCTTCTAAGTATTTTCTCTCTTCCCCTATTTTTGCATACATATCTGTTTTTTGCTTGCTATTATCTCTCTGATTCCCTCTGGTAAAAAGGAGCATCTCTTTTTCATATTTCATCATGCCTCTTTTTCTACAGTTTTTGTCACATTTTTATCTATACTTTTCTGCACATACTCCGTTAGTTTCCTCCAAATAATTGCATAGGAGACAGTTCATTTTCCAAGTAAATCAAAACATTGAGAACAGATCCACTAGAGTTTATTCTTCTTATTTACAGGTAAAGATGTTTAGAAAGCTGTTTTGAAAGTGGAGAAATTTAAGAAGAATGTTCTAAGACTTAGCCAAAATTTATAAACTGAGGATGAATATAGAGTACTTTACTGAGCTGACATATACTTAATCAGTGTTTATATAGCGTGTTAGAAGCTGACAGAACTCCTCTATATCTCATGCTATTAGTATTAGGAAGTGTTTTGTTTCCTAAAGACTGTTCATCCCATTGCCTACATTTGTTTTTCAGCTTGCTTGGGAACATGGAATACCCTTTTTTGAAACCAGTGCTAAAGATAATGTGAACATTGAGGAGGCATTCTCAGTCTTAACTAAGTACATACTGGAAAAGGTAGGCTTCTATTCTGAGTAGAAAGAAAATCGAAGATTTTTCTTGACAGGTTAGCAAAGCACAGCCAGTGCTGGTTTTGCATTATGGAGTTAATCTTTTGGGGGGATTTGCTAGGTATAGACATACAGAGGAGAAATGTTCGGGAGAAGAATTACTGGAGAGCAACAGACTAGGGAAATAGGTGAAATAAAGTTCAGAGGAAAGGTGAAAATTCAGGAAAGTTGCATTTGTGGCTTTCCTTTCCATGCTTTTCTTCAAGGGAGAGGTTAACAGCTGTAGAGTAGTTCCACTTCTGTGCCAGGAAGACTCCTTTTTCCTCTAGGTTTCTGCAGAATATTCACACTGTAAAGATGCTGCATGCTGATTGAATGAGCAGACCTTTCATGCTCAGCAATCAAATGTTTTATGCGAAGTTCATAGCTGTTTGTTTGGATGATTTATGCTAGAGCTTTTGAAGTTATTGGGACCTGAAAATTTGAGTTAATTAGTGGTAGAATCAATATTGTAGCTGTCAGAATCTGCATGCCTAACTACCTTGAGTGTGTTGGCTTAAAGGTCCTTACTCCTCAGAGTTGCAATACTTTTGTAGGACTGAATTATTGTTCATTAGCACTGGAAATGTTTTGCATTGCAATTTATTTTTAGACAGTAGAATATTATTTTAGACATTAATGGATGTTCCTCATGCAATGCATTATCATTGCCATTCATCACCAATATTAGTTATACAAAACTAACCTTCCATTTCGAATACTCTTGAAGTCATAATAAAGATAAATGAGCAAAATTACTGACAAAGTCACAAGTTGCAGTGTTTTGATTAAGTAGCCATAAGGGATGGTCAGAATAATAGCTTGGGGTTGGACTGTTTCTAAATCAAGGTCCTGTCATATTATTCAATAACATAAACTGTAGTTGGTTATTTTGGGGGAGGAAAAATGTTAACAAAAAAGGCTTCTGATTTCTTTAGCATGGAAATGAAGCTCAGCAGCTCAACAGTCAAATATCGTTTAGACCAGGAGGATAATGGCAGGTCCCTTGAATAGCTGGCAAAAAGTCTCAAAAAAGTTAACTCTGATTTTCTTGTAAATGAAAAAGACATTGTCTACTGTGAACAGAGAATATATTTGTTAGTATGAAGCATGAATACTACAAAACAATGGCTATTATCATAACTGCTGCAAAGACAAATATGTGTGAAATGAGCATTCCTGCACAGTGTGTTTGGGTAAGATCTGAGAGAATTCTCTGCAGCATGCAGAAATCATGTTTGGATATTTCTCACAGTAAGATTCCCTGCACTTATTTTACTTTAAGTGGAACTTTAGTATTCCTACTCATCTTCATGAAAATTCATGAGGTTTGTATTGTGGACATGCAAACAAATCCAGACCATGTTGATAATGTTATACCACTGCTTGGCTTTAATTAGAACTGCTTGAGAATACAGGTGTACAGTCTGCGTGCATGTATGTGTCTGACCCATTTTATGGAAAATATGTCAATGAGAATTTTTAAGTTTGTAAGTAATAACATTTCACCTTATCCAGACATGTTTGTAATCCCTGATGAGGCATCACATACTATTACTTTGGCATATAATTTGCCATTTTCAGTGAAATGCATTTGGTGATTTAAACAAAAACTCACATAGCCCAGTTGGTTTTGCCACGGGCCTGATAGAGAAAGAGTTCACAGTAAAAAAAAATAACCTACCACACAGTTCCATCATGTTTTTCAGGTTCGACAAAATAATTTGCTTGTTCACAAAACTGTGAAATCTGAATGTAGTACTTGAATTTTAACTTCCTTTAACTGATGACATTTTGGAGAAGGGAAAATGCAGGAGGAAGTGTAACTAGTAGCTGAGAAAATTGACATGAGAGATGCCAGTCTGAGATCACTTCAGTCATGCAACCATTCTGTAGTAGTCTTGAGGCAGCAGGACATCGGGCCTCCCTTAATTCTGCAAGCGGACCACCTGTCCCAGACTGATGAGATGCTTCAGTGGAAGTACCACACAGGAAACTCATTTTAAGGAACTCCATAGAGAAGTCTTATGGCCATGCTATTGGGAAGGACGTGGAGGTCATTCAGAATTAAGATAGGCAGGGCAGGCTGGCAGGCAGTATAGCATTTTCAGATGCATTGCAGTAGTCTGTATTAACCTGAGGCAATCTAGGATTTTGTTATATAATCTCTTGTTCACCGTCTATTATGGACATTTCTTCATTGACTAAATCTACAGAAAACACTCCTGTAGATGGGAAACATCAATTTCTGGAGTTACAGGGCTCATACAGAAATAAAGAGCTTCTTGACTCTCATGATATTTAGAACAAGTAGTGGTTCAGTGGAGGATTGGGAAAAAACACATTAAAATGGGTCAGACATTAAAAAAAGAAGAAAAAGGTCAAGTTTGTATTGTCATTATTGTGTGCTGCATTTTCCTATCTTCTTTTGTGGTGGGCTTAAGGAAGACAGAAGACTTTGTACACCAGTGATTCAGATAACTAAAGCGCTGCTTGCCCTTTCAGATGTTTATAATCTCAGTCGTTATATGCGGGGTCTCAATCCTACGGCTCTAGTTTACATGGGTTGTCTCATTAAAACAATCAAATGTTATTTGACAGCTTTACATTGGTAACAGCTAAGGAGTCATGACATATTTTTGAGAATTTCAAACCAATCAGTTCATAATAAGTGATTTGATTGTATTCGAAATGCTGCAATGGAAATGAATGTTAATAACACTGCTTACTCCAGAGGCTTGCTTAGACATGTTGACAAATAACAACAGTATTTTATTTATTCACAGTTCTAATGAGTCTCAGATATGCCTAAACCTGTTCATTAATAGATGGCAGCTGCTCTTAACAATGCTTCTGGCTGCCAGTGAACTATTTGTTCTTGTGAGTCAGTCCTCAAAAAACCAACCAAAATCCTGCAAAATACCACCCAGTATTTGCACTCTGTGTTGTTTGGTTCCGTGGCTGATGAGCAGTACTCTTCTCAACTAGCTTTTTTAAAAACTATGACAAGCCTTTGTATTTCTGTCTTTGTGGGTGTGGTGGTTGGTATTTTTCTAAACTAGGAGCAGAAAGAGGGAAACTGTGATCAAAAAGGGGGAAAACCAGAACTTTTTGCCCTTTTCTGAAAACTGCTATGAAACAAACCAAAACTTACGTTCTGCCTACCTCCAAAGGGTGATTGACTATTAAGATTATTTTAATACACTATTATATAAACATAGATCTGCTGAGCGAGAACAGTCAAAATCCATTTAAGACCTTGCCCTGTGCTATTGAGAGTAACATTTAATGTTTAACAGCTGGATGTCATTTGAGATGAACATTCAGAAGTAGCAGGCCTCAATTCTGTTCTGCCTTCATCTCACTGCCTTCCTTTCCTATGGCAACAAGATTTTTGAGGTTCACTATGTACCCCATTCATTTGTTCCTAAAGCACCTTTGGAACTTGCTAGCTGATTTTAAACAGATTTGACGGGTCAAACTAAAAGATAATTAAGCTCCCAAGATGTTCCTTGAAAAAAGGCGCTGAGTGCAGGAGAAGCAGGGTACTCTGCCGAAGGAAATTCGCCAGCATTAGCTCATACAGTATTCCAGAGGAAGACTGAAAATTGCTTCAACCAGCCACTCCAGCTGGAGCTTGCATCACAGATATGAAATTTAATTCACTGCAAGACCAAAATCCATAGGAAATCAGATTTCATTATTGCCAAGGTTCATGGAATTGTTAGTTTGTCCAAAAGATCCCTGTGTCTGCAGCAGTGCACATTCAGTGTTTCTTTATTATCCTCAGTTATGCATGGAGCCCCAGGCTTTATTTGCCCTTTATTTATCTTATGCTGACCACAGTATATTAATTTCTTGATGAGGTTTTTCATAAAGCTCATCATGCTGTATTTTAGATTTTTATCTTCATCTTCTTAGTAACATTAGGTAGGATGTTCAGCATTGCACACACAGGAACCAAGGTGCAGAGATTCAAGCAAAGCGAATAAAGTACTGGTGCAACATAGGGCATAATTTAACTACACTATCTCATTTAATTAAAAAAAATGGTCTGTTTTGGACACTGAATGAGCCAGATATTCTTCTGGAAACAGTAGCATATAATTAGGTCATGTAAATCAAAACTTAATCACAATGTTTGAGTATAGGGGTTGCATCTCAGCATGTAAACATAGCCAACCAAAATTTACATGACTGGTCTAGTTATCTAGAATCATCTCTATTCAGTGGAAAGAGATGCATTTTTTTAGGATAAAATTTTGTTTTGGAGGTGCCTTTCTCTCACTATCTCACTAATCTCTAAAATTGATTATAGAGGACTCCATTTCTCAGTCTATATGGTTTCATATGATTAAAGTTAAATAAACTCCTGGAGACCAAAGGAATGTTACACACTTGACTTCTGGCATTTGCTGCTTTCTGCAAGATCTTGACTTTGAAGCTGAGATTTCTCTTTTAAATAGGGGTTTTGAGGTGCAACTATATTAATCCCTACATAGATGATCTGTTGAGGAACCTTAGAGTTCCTCACGAGGGTCTTCTCAAGTTTGTGAAATAACTAGTTGCAGTACAACATTGTTACAGTCTATATGGTAGTAACAGAAGAGGGAGATAGAGACCCACACTTTGCCACTGGGTTAGATGATTTCGACATTTTGGAATAGCAGGTGTTGGGAGCAAGGACTTCATCCCCATTTCTTGAGGAAGGTTGTCTGCAGCAGTTAGATCCTGCTGTGCCTGACCCTGATTCCACTCCTGTTCCTGTCTCTGTACCCCTAAAGATTACTTTACTTACTAATACATCCTTACCTCGTTTGATACTGCTTGTGCTCTGTCCTACCCATTCCTGTTGTGAGAGGAGAGTCTTGGATTTTGAACAAGTACTTTGAATTACAGAAGACAGGGAAAATACACATCAAGAAAATGGCAGGACTGATCTTAATATCAGCTCTCTCTACTGGCAGTTCAGGCACAGTAGTTATGTGAACTTGGTTGCATGAAGTTCTGTGCCATGCTTTGCCAGTCTTTGTCAACTATCACTGTTAAATAGCAAGAAAAATATTGTGGTGGTGATGTATGATCATTTTGTCACTAGAGAGAATAATAATCCTCAGAATTTAAAGATGTTATAAATAATAATAACTTCAGTTACAGTCCCTTCTGTTTCTCTAAAGCTCTTAATTTTCCAGCAAGCACTCCAGATCTGACTTTGATTGGAGACACAGAAACGGATAGAGTAAAATCTTGTCATTCTTCCAAACCCATAACAAACCCCACCTCCAAATTAACTAAAACAGTATAGAAATACCAATAACTGGTGCTAGCATAGGTGAATTCACCTTGGTATGGCACTGCAAATCTGAGCAGGTTTTTAGCAAGGAATATTCAGCTGATCTTAATGAGGATTTATAAACTTACCTCATTAGAAGCCTATTAAAGAGTTTTCCTTATTTTCTATGACATTTCCCTTTGCATACCAGCTTAGCTTTCTTTCCCTGATTAAAGGGAAAAAAATGCCCAAAACATTTGGGATCTCAGCCATCTCGTGATAATTCCTGTGTCTAGAAATCAGGTATCTATTGGACAACAGTGGTACAAACTCTGCTTAGAGCTAGGGAGGGGGAACAGCAGGAAGCCCAAAACTGGCTTGAACCAGATGCCTGCCTGTTAGGTGAGACGTGTCTGCTGTGCTATTGAACAGGAAAAACTAGTATTTGATAGCAGGAAGTTTCAATGACTGACTAAAATCACTGCAGGGTAGAGCGGTATCTGTGTCTGTGCTGGTATTTTCAAAACTCCACTTTGCCCAAGATGCCAAAGTGGAAACTCAAGCTTCTTGGTACCATTTTGGTTCTTCTCACCTTTTCAGAGTTTTCTGCTGTTTGTTGGCTAGCTTGTTGAGGAGTGAGTTACAACAGGCTGAGCTGAAATGTGAGCTGGAAGGGTTAGTGTTCATGGAACCTTGAAGAAGGAATGCTGCCCGCCTTGTTCTCACAGGTGGGAGAGATTTGCATACCTCCCTGCTGTAATTTCAGGAGAGGAGGGTGCCCCACCTCTCCCAAGGCTTGGCTGAAGTTGAGCATTATGTGGGATTGCTTGATCTTTGTTTCAGTGCTTCATGCAGGACTCGGAGCATCTATACAGGTTATGAATGCACACTTTTTAAATGTGTGTATAGCCCATTCACTTAAATGAAGCCAAGCCCTTATTTGCTTGATGAAGATCATGTATGGAATAGTCTTATCAAACAGAAGTGATTCTTAAAGTCCTCAACTTTTAAATGGTTTTAAAACAAACTGTTACTTCTTCTTAATTTGTGGAACTGTGGTTCTTGTCTTTCTGTCCTGGCTAATTCATTGATTAACTGCTTTCAGATAATGATTTTGCAGAGTATATGAACCATCTCATTGTCAAATATATCTCACCATTCTTAATCACTTACAGCACTGAGGATCCTTGCTAACAATACATGAACAGCTTACCACCCATAAGTACTGTGAAGTAATAAACTTTTTGCAAATGAGCATCTTCAGTGTTTAAGGAACATGCAAGTTTCTCCCCTTTAACTGAAACATGAAATTAGATACAACCTGGTACATGTTCAAATTGCCTGTTTCCTCTAAAGTTAAGTAAGCGAAGCCTGAATCCTGAAATTGTTCAAACAGGGATTTTCTAGAACTGTTTAACTACTTAAACTGGATTTTTTTCTTCTGAAGAAAAAGCATGGGTGAAACAAAACCTACTTAGTTTATGTCCACAATATTCAATGCTCATTGTTATTTCCTGGTCTCAACAGAGTGATTATAAATTTCTTATCATACCACTATTTTCCAAAACTTCACCCCTTCCCCAGAATCTTGTCTCTGAACCAGAGTGATGTCTTGTGCCTTGAGATGACAAGGTTACGCCTGTGTTCCTTTGAGTCTGCCTTGTTCCCTCTTCTAGAAAGTTCTTCATACTTTACATTTATTGTCTGTGTCTGAAGACTATGGAATGCTGTCTCCACCTAGCACAAATCAGAATGACTAATGCCTGTACTCAGGCACCTCACACAACTGTGTAAAAAAATAAAACATAGCAGAAGTTATGAAGCCGCGTGTTGGAATTTGTGTGAACTCAAAAGGGTAATAAAAACGTTATGTCTGTCGGTATGTGTCACTCCAACAAAAAAGCAAGTCCACATGCTATATTTCTTCATACATGATGTATATGTATATGTGACTAACAACATAATTCCTAAAATCACTAAGACACAGTCTTCCAGTGCCCTAGAGTCAGAATAATAAGTGTTAATAATTTCACTGGTGACAGCTTCAACATCCATCATGAGGCTGCAATACCTTTCCTACTCTTTGCTCCTGCCTCTATCTAGCCCTTCCCACTCCTTCCCAGGTATTTAATTTTCTCCCCCAAGCAGGGCACACTGTGGCAGCCTCCATGGGTCCCTGCAGCCCCAGGGAGGAACAGGCTTAGCCACTCTCTTCATGGGGATGGCCCTGAGACAGGGCAGACAGCACGCTGGAAGAGCTAAAGCTATGGCTACAAAAGGATAAAGGCAACAAATTTCATGATGCTTCTCCAGAATTTTAGGTAGCATTAAATATTGTCAGCCAAAGAGGCATGAGGCTTATTGTAAGATGGAGAAACCTTTTGTATTCCCCTTGTTCAGCTGAGTAATTTTAGGTGAGCCGTTCTGAATGTAGTCAATGTTCAACTACTCTGCGGCATTGTAGGTCTAAGTTTTCAATTCTGAATCATGATTAGGATTGTACTACATGATGCCTTTCTTTCCCCCCACTCTTCCTTTTTCCCCTGTGCCTTGAATTTCATGAATCCCAGCTTAGATAGCTGTCCTCTCTGGAAGCTTCTCTATATTGTCAGAAATGGTTGTTTATGGCTGTTGGGTTTGGGTTGAGAGAGGAATGTGGTGAATCCAGTGGTTGCGCTTACTTCTCTGTGTATCATTACGTACTTGGTAAACCTGCCAAGATGCAAGGAGAAGAATGGCAAGTAGAGAAGTTAGGACTCTTTTTTTTTTTTCCTAGGCATGTGACAATATTCCCTATGCCTCTGTGCCTGAGTTCAGGGTTCAGTGTTCATAGTTCTAGAGTACAAGATTGCAACACGTACTGTATTGCACAACTGGCTTTGATTGTTCTGTGTTTGATTGTGTTCTTCTGGTCCGCACAAATATCCGGTTGAGTTTAGTGCTGAAAGGAAGAGTCCTGCCTGTGCTGATTTTTTTTTAATTTTCTTTTTAATCTGCTTTTGCAATCAGTACATCAATGTTTTACAAGGGTGGAGTGCTATTTTGAGAGTTTATCGTGGTAAAGTCTGAGCTGCTTCTATTTAGGGGTATTCTTGGTTATTAAATAGAAGCAAGGAAATAGAGAATTTTAGTGAATTTCACAAAGCAAGTTAAAGTCCTTTAAAGCAATTAATAGCCTGTGCCTTTTTTAATGGGTAATGATTTTCTGTATTTTGCTGTTCCTTTCAACTGGATTTTTACACCTCATGCTCAAAACTTCAAAGATTAGTGTACTTAACTGCAAATTAGTGAAAATTGGTGTAGTCAACAGAAGAACCTGTCCATCTAAAATTAATTCACGTGAGTAAAGATTTACAGGATCAGTCCATATTATCTGCAGTGTCTCCTCAAAAGACAGTTTCTATCATCTGTCACCTTCAGGGTTAGGAGAGATGTTTGACCCAGTGACTCCACCAAATCTTTTATGTTTTAATATATGTGAAAATTAAAGCTTTTTAACTGTGTTCTAGTTATCTTAATTGTTTGCTTTTCTTCATCTTACAGAATTCCTGTTTATTGTGTGACGTACATGTTGTGGATCTAAATGAAAGTAAGAAGAGAACCTGCTGTGCATTCTGAAATTTCTCATCGGAAAATATTAACTATTGCAAAGGAACACACAGGTGTTTAAAAGCGAGCCTCTGATTCCAAAACACAGTATTTAGGCGTCCTTTGTATTAAACAAACTTTGTTGCCAAATGTTTTGATATGTTTATATTATATTTTCATATTTTTAATGTGAAGTTAAAACAATTATCTGACTTTGGAATTAGCAGATGCATCACAGGATGACTGCATTTGCATGTAAATGGTTTCAGAAATGAACTCTTTAAGTGTACTAATTTTGTCTTAATAAAAAAAAAAGTACCTTGACTTTTTTTTTCCCCTTATTTATACCAGACTTTTCATGTAATAAACAATGACATCATCACATGGGGAACCTTTTGATGCATGACGTCACTTATGTTGTCCCCCAGGTAACACCTCTTTAAGTAGTGGATATTTACTACAGTCACCTGGGAATTTTTTGCTTTGTTTCTTTTATATCCATTTCAGAAACAAATGTGTCACTTGAATACCCTTGAATAGGGAGGTTACAAAGGTAAGGGCTGAGAGAAAAGAATAAGCCGTATACAAGATCAGTATGTTACTGACCTTCCTTAGAAGGCAGAAATCACAGAACAGAATGCATCCAGTAATAATTGTCTTGCTGATATAAACTTTTATTATCCTATAGAATAATTCATGCAGATGTAAGCAGCATACATGTATTTTCAAAAATTCCTTTTGTCATAAATGATCACAATATTAAAAGGTAAGCAGCACTTGTCTGATACTGTGAGAGATTTATGCTATTTTCTTAAAGTATAAATACATCAGGTATCTGATTCTGCTCATTGTGATCTGTTGTATACTAGTATGTAATATATTTAATTTCAGTGGAGGATATCAGATTTTATTTATATTTAAATAAGGGCAGAATCAGGATGCCAGTTTCTCTTCCTTTAACCAAAAGCAAAGCAAACACAAATCAAACCTGCAGGACATGCAGAAAGAAAACACAAGTAGGAAATCTGAAGAATTGTTATCATTATATTTCTTATTATTTTTTTTTCCCTGAGAGATGTGGTTCTGCTGCTTATTTAATATAATTGTTTTATCACAATTTGTGAATGAATAATACTACTGTGCAAAACCGTGTTGTGAGCTATACCAGCACATCCAGAATAACTAACTTCACTGACTTATTGTTCTGGAATGTCACTGTTCTCCTGAATTACGCCTGCTTTTTTGAGGGCTGTTTGCAGATTGTCATAATATATCAAATTATTATTAAATTTAGAATTGAGACAGTGAGCTCAATTGGAAAGTGCTTTCTGAAGCACATGGGACCTAATGTGTCTGAGTGTACTGCCAGGTTACTGCACCACTAGGCCATTTAGTATGCTTGCAAAAGGGCTGCAAGAGGATGGGAAGGGCTACAGATTCACAGCCACTCCTGACAACTCATCATCGCCAGTCACTTAAGCTGGCTTTCAGAGCAAAATCTGAAATGAGGGCACAAAGGATAATCCCTGTCTTATTTACAGCCATAGCAGAGGAAGAAAACAGTGCTGCAAGGGATTTTGAGAGGCTGTCTGGGTCCTTGTCTTACCTCAGCCTCAGATCAGCTGTTGCTACTGTACTGCAGGAAGATGGTTAGATACCTGCAGAGATGGAAATTTCACTGTCTCTCCAAGTGGTGTACAGTCTTTACTTAGCTAGTTTGGCAAGCAGGAAGCTTGCTAATAGCTAGGTGAACAACTCTGCCTGCCCTCCATCTTCTATTTAGGCTGGAGAACTCCTGTCCCTTCTGCCTTCCCTTGTAGTTGGCCATTTTTGTCTCTCTCCTCCCACTATTTTTGAGTTGGTTCTCAACTCTGCTGGAGTGCAGATCTGAAAACTGAGCAGACTGTTTCAGATAATAACAGCTGGAGAGATCAAAATTATTTTTTGTTATGATATTCATTTGTGGTACTCCAATTTATGCATCCCAGCATCAGCATAATGCAAACAACGCTAATACTGCTTGTAATCCATAATCTCTTTTCTGAAGAACTGCTTTTTTATTCTTCCATGTTCTTGTGCAGTCACTTATTGCTTTGTATACGTAAAACCTTCTGTTTCTCCCTTTTCAGTGGCATTTCAGCTTCTCCAGTCTGCCAAGATCCTTCTGAATTGTAATGCTGTACTCCAGCATAGTTGGAGCTTCTTCCTGTAGATACAGTCTCCAAATATAAGTGTACTCTGTTCTGTCATCAAAGATGTTGATGAAAGTACTGAATAGTTCTGGATCCAAGACAGATCTCAGTGAAATCCCATTCAATGTATCCTTTCAGCTTGGAAGTACTAATTACTCCCAAGTCATTTTGCGCTGATTCTATATACTTGTCTAGGCTGTATTTTTTTTTCAGTTAAGAGCACATCTGAAATCCTGTGATCCTCACTCTTTCTACCCTATCCACAAAGCCTGTTACCATTTGATAGAAGTAGACTAGATTGATCTGGTATTATTTGTTACTGACAAACCCATGCTGTTACTTCTCATACCATTACTTTCTCGATTCTTCCAAGTGGTTGGATTACCTGTTGAATATTTTTGTTCTTAATGAAAAATTCAGCTAACCACTTTGTAGAGCAGTTTCCTTCCCCACTTTGAGAGTGATGCAATCCTTTTTTAGTTTTCTGGAACCTGACTTGTTCCCAGTATTGATTCTTGGGGATAATCAGTAGCAGCTGTAACACTGCTTGAACCCTAAAGGAGTTTCATCAGGTTCACTCTATCAAAAAATCTTTAACTTAGATAAGTATTTTCCAGTCTATTTCTTCATTTTCCTAGCCTAAGATCTCAGGCCTTTATCAATGGTGCTAGTAGTGAAATCGCATCTGCCTTTTAAATTTAAGACTGAGGTTAAAAAAGGCATTAAGCGTACTGGTGCCACCAATAATTAGGTGATTTCCCTCTCTATGGTAAAACAGACCCTTTTTTTTCCCCTTGCTCTTCTCACTATGCATCTTTCCAACATCCTTGCTATCTTTTAAATCCAGTTTTCTAACATTTTGGGACTGTATCCTTCTGGTTTTGTCCATATGTAGTCCATATATTTATTAATAATTTAGTAATTTGACCGCCTTTCTACTTTATTTCAGGTCATTGAAGATCTTATTCAGCCAGGTTAGTCTTTCACTTCCTCACCTTCCTCTGTAGATCAAGTTCTGCAGTTTTGCCTTCAGCAGTGGGTCTCCAGTGAACTTGAAACTGCCCTGAACTTGTGGAAGTTTAGCTACTAGTTTTCTAAGTCTTAATTTAGTTCCTCTTCCTATTCCTAACAATGAAAATAGGTAAAAGAGGGTCAGATCAATTTGTAATTTTTAATTTCTTCTCTGTATAGCTAATGAGAATTTAAAATACAGTAATTTCTTCTACACATTTTTCCTTCTCACAATATTTTCTACTACTTGTGGCTTAGGTATGAGCTTGTCATTGGTTCATCTTAGGGAGATGCATACGTTTAGGTTCCCATGCAGTGTTTGCAGGCTGCCTCACCCCTGCTAGCTGATGCAGTGGGCTTCACCTAACACGCCAGGTAGCATGAGTGCTCTCCTCATCCCATATTCTGCTCTCCTGGAGCAAAATAACTGCCTTTTTCTAAGCATATGCATTGTGGACTATGTTCCCAGGAGCATGCCGCTGGGGAAAAAACACCACTCCCACTAGAAAGGGCCAAAAAACCTCCCAACAAACTGCAACACTCTGTTTGGAGGTACTTTCCCAACTAGAAAATAGGATGGGAGTTATCTTTCATTTACTCCAAAGCTGGCTGGATGATAGCGCCACACAAATTCCCACAGATGGAAGTTTTAGAATAAATGAAGTTTAAATAAGGGATTTGACGGGAAAAACGAGGTCATCTCTTACAGTGAAATAGAAGATAAAGGTGAATGTTCACACCAGACCCTCAGATCTCTTCAGAATACATCTCATAAGCAAAGATTGCTTGGATTTTGCCAGTAGGACAGGAATAACATTCTCTTTCAAAACGTGAGATGCACAGACATCAGCTATACCAAATGCATCATTCTCTTCCCCCTCACCTCAGAGAAACGTAGGTATTTAGGATGTAACTCTGAAA
>JANHGB010057843.1:8523-20394 GCA_026283785.1 Coracopsis vasa
TTGATCTGACATCTACCAGCATCTAAACAGGGTAAATCCCACCCTACCTAAGTTGTGCTCAGTTAAGCATGCCTATGTAATATTACATATCCCTTAAAGTAGGGTGACAGCTTTATAAACCAAGATGACTGACTATCATCTGGCTCGTGTTTCTGTTCTGCCAGACCAAAATCCTTTGCAGTTTGGGGGTGGCCAATCTCCTAGGAAGCGCACTGCACAGGGCTAACAGAGGTGACACAGGACACAAAGGAAGACCTGCACCTTCCACAGTGATAGTTGGAGCCCAGCTTAGGACATGGCGAATATTTAGGCATCTGAATACTGACTAAGTGATTGTACTTACTTATTAATAGCATTTTACATCTTCCAGCAGTAGCAATTACTGGGGCCTGAGGAACCAACCAACCAAAAGAAACCCCACCAAAACCAAATCAAACCACCTTTTTGCAGATAATTATCTGTCAAAGTTTTGTTCTATTTGCAAATCAGGAAAGATTGGGTTCACCCTCAAGTTGAATCCCAGCATTTCTAGCACCTATGTGGTGCTCTCTTGCTTATAATTTATGATCATGGTCAGATATATTGCTTGTGGTCATCTGGTTTGAGACCTTTATGCACCAGCTTCCAAAACACAAGTCTGTGCTGTGCAAAATGCTGAAGCAGAGGAACAGAGCACAAGTAAAAATTCAGTTTCAGGCAATAGCCTCGCACAAATGAGGCTGGGCACAAGAAGCTTGCAAACAAAGCCATACCAATTCCTTTATCTTTTTTCGAAATGGAACAAAACTATCCGTGACTATTAAATGACTCAGGTCCTCATTTGTGTGATCTCAAGGCTATCTGTGCCTATAAAAGCAGATGACTAATGAGACTGGTGACTAAAGAGGCGCTAACAGTCCACTTCACTCTTCAGCAGTATTTTCTGATGTCGTATCTTCCGATGAAAAGACGCTTGTGACCTTTCCTATTAAGAAGAAATACCTCCTTTACAATAGCTCTAAGAACTTGCTAATATTCACGTCCCAGGCCTCGGTAAATGCCCTTTACCTATCTCATGGCATCTTGATTGAAGTATCATTTTTCAGAATAGCTGCAAACAAACATTTTAAAGGCTCATAGTAAGGAGGGAGCAGCATGAACTGGCACCTCCTGGCTATGACTACATCTGCCTGAACAACTGCCAGACTATCCTGTTTTGAATATATGCATTCAGCCCTCAGCTGCAGTAGCCGGTTTTTCTTCTGGGGCAATACCTAGTGCCGGATTTCCTCCAGTCGCAATCAGAGCCATGGGAGAACAGGCAGCACCACCCCTCAGTTGCCCATCTCCTCTCTAGGGTAATAATCTTCTCCCGGGAGCCTAAGTGCTTCTTATTTGCACTGCTGAGGGCTAAGGTTTCGAGCCTGCTAATGCTGAGTGACAGAATTGGTTTTTAGGTTTTTCCTCTTAAGAAAAACATTCTAGGAAATTGCATAACCTTCTTTGATCCTCTTGATAACTGGAATTTAAGGTTGCAAACCCACCCATTGAAAAGTTAGTCAAAGCCAACTGCTTACTATTCAGCAAGCAGCCTGGTTTGTCTTCTTGTGCTATGTGCTATGATCTAATCCTAAATTATATAAATCACAGACTTTCTTCTTCCTCCAGGTCAATTCATCATTGAATGCAAAATAAAGATAGAAAAGGGCTGAAGAAAGGTTGCATGTGCACAGCCACAAGTCCTGCCTTTTGGATCTTGGTTATGCCAAGGAAATAGCTTACCCTTGCTCTGTTTTAAACATTGCATAGACTCCTATAGCTACAGCCAAAGCCATCAGAGGCTATTATTCTCTGATATCTTTCCAACAGCACATGTGAAATAGGCTGCTTCTCCACTAGTTTCTCACTTGGGAAATCTTCATCCACTCCAGGGATGTAACATTCCCAACAGAAGCTAGGGATAAAGAGGCATGAAGACTGAATTCCCATCTCATCTCCTGGTCCCTTTAGGTGGCTCAGGTTAAAAGACAAAACAATCCAAAAGACAACAAAACAAGAAATAGAGGAGACATCTGCAACCCAGTGTCCGTGAATTTGGCCTATTTTGTGGCAGTGAAAATGGGATAAGCCTAAACACACTGAATGCACAAATCCATCCATGGTGTTGTTCCAGGATACTAAAACAACTATACTTTTGTGTAATTGGTCTCTCAGAAACTCTGAGAGGTCTCTCTTTTTTCAAACTCATTTTATTTTTAGAACGAGGCAAAATGTTGCATTTGCAGCAACAAATGGTTATGTTTGGGGGCACATCAGTTAGAGTGAAGCCCTTAGGTGAAACCAAGTTAGTGGCTGCCCATTTTTAACACAGTAAGATGCCTGTGAAACCTCCTACCAGGCTTTTAGAGGGCAGGTTAATAGTTAACAGCCTAAAGCCAAGCAGGGCTGCATCCTGCTCTTTTTCATGTAAATAAAGCCCACTTTTTATCTACTTGCAAGTTCACTAATGTCATTGTTTATTCTTGAAACTGCAGAAAGTGAATGGCACCTGAACTGAATGCTGCTAAACACGCCTGAACAGCAGTACAGCATTTGTGTCCTGAGTCAGAAAACATCAAATTCCCCTCAAACAACAAAACTTCAAAGAGTATCAACGATGATTTACAGTGCAGGAGTAGCAAACCTTCTTCCCCTTCCTTTGTCCATTTTCTCCATGGGACTGCCTGCTGTTCAAGCAAATCACTATCCCTCCTCACCTGGGTGCTGGAGACCAGTTGGTGCAGGTGGGGATGGGTTATATGTTTAACATTTGGGAGAAAGGGATAATGGGGTGAGTCACTGAGCTGTGGCTGCATTTTGATGACAGATGAAGTCTCTGGCTGGCTGTAGGATGACCACCCTGTTTCTATGGCTCAGTCTCGTCAGCTGCTCCTTGGGCATAATAATCTTTTATTGTCTTCAGGGCATGTAAGACTTTGTGCTTATCCTTAAGAACAGAGCTTTACAGGCCTTCTACAGATGGGCTTTGCAGATTCAGATGCAACAATAAAAACCCTTGCCTCAGTGAGAACCGGTAAATTAGAAGACCAGAACTGGAAGTAAAAACTACCCTCTCTCAATCCAGATATTTAATGATGTCATTGGCTTACACTCTTCCCCTTCTAAACACGGGCTCTTAGTGGGGATCTGAAGGAAAGTTGTACCTAGAAACTCCCACCATTTTTGGGGCTCCCCAGGATGTGCAGATGGGTTTGCATCATTAAGCATACTGTCAATGCAGAACCAGTTTACAAGCCTGAAAACCAACGTTGCTTTACCAACTGCTTTTTTCTGCCTATTTCAGAGCACGCTGTATGAGACAGGCTTCGTGCCTGAGCAAGGCGAGCAGCAGAGGACCAAGCAGCCAACAGGCTTGTTACCAGTGGCAGAAACTAACTTTGAGTGCATGAGTATTCCTCAAGAGCAAACAAAAACTGCAACAAATCATCCATAAAACGCAGTCAAAAAGGACTTCGTTTAATTAGTGATATGTAAAGGCTTTTGCATAGAAAAAGGTTAACAAAGTAATGCATAAAAGACCAACTAGGTACAGTATTTTTAAAACAAATATTTTAAAGTATATTTTGCATAATGTTTAACATTCTCAATGCTTATTGCTTTCTCCACACAGCAGAGAAATCAAGTGCATAATAATACATGCTGTGTTTTATTTTTATTATTTTTTAATTTTTTTACATAAAATCTCTAGTTCTTGACCGGATGTATTAAAATACTTAGGTTATTTTAAGTCACTGTAATAAAAAATGAAAGCAAACCATTTTATGCAGCACTAGTTGTCTGGGTATTGACAAAATAATTTACTCACACCCCCCTTAATACATTCATTTTGGTTTGGAATCAAACCCATGTTACAATGTTGGCGTGTTAATAGCCAATTTTAAAACTGTCCCTACCATAACTTCATTCATACCCAGAGCGATTGTTCTCCCAGAAGTTGATAATGAAGAGGAATCTTGCACAGAATCAGCTAAACGTCCAAATACAGCTAAATAAGTGAATCTGAACTCTTAAAACACCGAGACTCTTGTATTGGCATGAACCAACTGTAACCAAGTGTGCACAATTTAAGTAGGTGTTTACTTCTGGGTGCATGACAAATTCACTGTGCAGATAGGAGCTAGCACCATATTTAAGCCATAAAAAAGGGTGCCTCAAGGCTCACAGGCAGTGCTGAAACGTTCATTAATCCCAGCACTGATAAGATAATTGCTTTTACCAATGCTATGCTAGATGTCACAACCTGGCAAGTCTGTACAAAGAAAGTGAACTAAGGAAGCGAGAACTAGGCCTGTCAAATTGAACATTCTTCCTCAGTAATCTTTTGGCTAAAAACCCCTCTCCCCTTCAAAAGCACGCTCTTCGCTGGAAAGGTGTCCCAGTTCTGAAGTTGAATGCAGAATTTTACCTCTCTCCCATACCATTTCCATACCTGTGCAATGTTACTTGTTTTAGCAGAACACACATATATATATATATAATTTTTTATTTATTATTTTTTTCAACGTCAGGCACTTATTAAAGTCAAACTCTTTTTCTAGCCTGGGGAAGCCTGGTAGGTGCAATCCCTCACCGCTCTGCCAAAGAAGGATGCATAGCTGGAGAATTATTAGTTCTAACGTCTACATATTTCTACGTATTTCCCAGGAAACCTCTACATGCCGACATGGTCATGCTGTTATGAAAGCCACTGCTGCTCCCTCAAGATGGCTCCAGCAAACCAGAATGAGAAGAAGAAGGTATCACTCCGCGTCCTCTCCGATGCCTGAAACGAGGACAGCTGTGCCATTCCTTGGTGGGCTCACCGGCACCTCCCAGGCCCTTTGGGTGAGCAGGAAGGACACGCTGAGTCCTGAAGGCTCGCATCTGGGAGTGTGTGGGCACATGGGGCTGGGTGTGCACGTGTGCATGTGCTGATGGAGAGGAGGGAGCTGGACAGGAAAGGGAGACGGGGCACTTAAAAGGCTCCAACTTCAGTCCCCCAGGGTCGGTACGGTTTGGCGTTGCCCCCGCTGCCAGCCTGCTGAGGGCTGGCGGTGGCTGACACGGCCAACGGTGGGGTGATGGCCGTCGCTGCAGCCACAGCGGCAGCAGCTGCGCTGGGGGGGAGCATGGGGAAGGTGCCGGTGAAGGAGAGGGGGAAGCTCTGGGCAGCAGCTGTAGCTGCCGCTGCTGCGGCATGAACGGTGGCCGAGAGGGATAAGAGGGAGGTAGAGAGAGGAGGGACGCAGGGAGCGATGCTGGCAGCGGAGGGGACTCGGAGTGCAGCGTCGGCGTGGGCAAAGGTGGCCGTGAGCAGGGCAGAGCCGTGGGGGGACACGTCCGAGGAGAGTCTGCACGGGGCGGCCTCGGAGGCGTGGAGTCCGTTGGGCTGCAGCAAAGCGGCAGGGAGGTGGTGGAAGGCGGCTGCCCAGTGGTGAGGGTGCAAGGGGTGGTGGTGGTGGGCCATGGAGGAGGTCATGGCGGCGGCTTCCCTCTGAGAGGCACAGGTGCTCAGGTGAGACACGAGTCGAACGCGCAGTGGGTCGGACGTGTCGAGGCCTTCCACCGAACTCAGGTACCTCGCGACTTCTGTCAAGCACTCCCGGAAGCCAATGCTCATGAAATCCATGGCCAGGGAATGGGCGTCAAAATAACCTGTGAGAGGAGGAGGGCAAAAGATGCATTGAATGTTGAGGCAGCTTCCTGGCTGACACGGCTAACCTGGTCCTTGCGCAGCTGCCGGGTCTCCCACTTATGGGTTAAGATTTGCACCACAGAAAGTTTGTTCTCTGATCTGTAAATGATTTGTGTGGCCGTCCCTGTAATGCAATAGGTTGCAGTTGTTTTTGCAGACAATATACAAATGAAAAGAATTAAGTCCATGAGTACTCATGATACTTAAAAAGATACATGATGCCTCTCCTGAAATTCCTCAGCAAGCTGCTGCAGTGCTGTATTGATTCTGCACATGCGTGTGAAAGAGACGTTTATTCACACGAAGAAACAGGCTGAGGATCAGAGAGCTTGCATGTACTACCCTGCCTTTTCCTCCCTGCGCTGGCATTCATTGTAATGCTCTCAAACTATTTCTCGACATGGTGATATAGTTGTTGTAACTGCTGCTGAGGTCCCATCTACTTCACAGAGTCATTAAGACAATATGACATACGGTGTTACTTAACTGCAAACTAAAAACATCTTGTCATGACTCTGCACACACACAATAAAAAGCTTTACTGAGAAAACGTTTTATGTAATGCCATTGCTAATTTGGAGATGGAAGACTGACAGTCATATGGCCCATGAGGTATTTCAACAAACAGCAACTGGAGCTCCACGGGCCTGGGACAAAAAAGCTTTTTGGGGAAAAAAAAAAAAAAAAGCCTTATTAAATGCACATGAAAAGATATTCCCTTTCTAAAAGGGTCTAGCATCAAATCTGGTCTGCAAGCTGCAGCTCTTCAACCACAAAAACCTATTCCAGTTTTTGGAATTTTCCTACTTCAGTTTAAAAGTACTCTCATTTGGGGAACAATGTCCATTCCATTCCCAAGCTGGCATGGGCTTTTTTCCCCTCTTCCTGTCAGTGAAAATTTTTAGGTATGCGTGACTATGATGCGTGAAGATTGAGTGCCCTTACTATGGAGTAAAGTGGCAGCAATACCTGCAATAGGCCTTGTACTCTCTGGCACGAATTGCCTCTCTTTCTGAAAAATGCTAGCACCCTAGATGTTTTTTTTTTCCACTGGTATCAACTTCCAAGCTAGAAAGGAGTGTTTCCGTTGCTGCACGCCTGCATTATAGAATTAACCTGGACACATTTATAGATGTCCCTCCAAATTCCCTGCTCACTGTGCACCCCTTCTTTCCAAGTTATGGCGGCACTTTTGCTGCAATCCACCTTGCTCAACTGAGGCTGTACAAAACCTAGGAGAAGCACCGGCTTGGCCACCAGATTGGTGATCGGTGAGCATGAGGGCCTGAGGTCTTGTGTCAGCAAGCACTGAGTCCTCCCAGGTTTTTTCCTGCTAAGCCCACTGTGACCAAGGGATCTGTGGCAACACCATGGCTGAGTGCACTCCTGAGAAACAAATGCCAGGCAGGGCAGCGGTGACAAGCTAGCAGGGTACCTGCTCGGGTGCCAGCCAGCCTGGCGTGGGGACTGACTCCATGCCGGAGGCTCCCAGGACCTCCGGCAGCTTCAGAGGGGCTGACATGCAGCCAAACCCGCCTCCCAGCTCTGGCCACAAGTCAGCCAGCCTGGGAGTCCTGAGAGCCGTGGCTAAAGCCAGGGCTTCCCAGCCTCCCTCCAGACCGGAGGAGACGTGGGGGATGTGGTTGCCACCAGCTTCTCCGGAGTCTGAGCTGCTGGCTCTGTGACGAGCCGCCTCAAAAGCCCTGGTGATCCTGGCTCCCTCTCAGTCTCCGATGGTGGCTGAGACATGAAAACAGAGGGGAGATGAGAGCTGGGACTCCCAGGCTCCATTATGTTTTGGTTTTGATGGTTATCTTTTCCAGGTTTCCCCTTTGCTGTCTTCCCTCTTCTCAGAGAGACTGAAAAATACTTTTTCTTGTTTGTTTCCAAAATCCAACATCCTCCACCACCACCCACAACGTGGACATGCCGGGTTATGTAGTGAATGGGGTACGCCAGCTTTACTTGAGCTCTCCTGGTAACCTGCCTGCTCTGCACACAGGACACAGGCTGAGTCGTTCCAGCTATATTAACCCATGTTGCTGACTCAGGTGTCAGTCACCCAAACTAAATTTGCAGTGAAGCTGCAATAAAACCACACCAAGGTCCCAGCAAGCGACTCACTGTTGACAAATTACTCCTCCCCTGCGCTTGCTTGCAGGGTCAGCGAAAATCCCTGGCCTCAGGCCAAAACATAACTCAACATGAGCAGGAGACCATTGCCCACACCTGCATTAGGGCAGCAGAAACATGGATCCATGCAGGATCTCAAAGGCAGCGGCATGCCTGCCTGGAGATCTCTGCAAAGCAGAGCAGGAACAGGAGCCACATTGGGTTTTCTTCTGCCAAGCCCACCTCAGGCTCAGCGTGCTGAGCAGTGGCTGACTCAGTCAGCCCAGCTTGCCTAGCCCCGAGCATTTGCCATCGTGGGTGTCCTCCATTTCTGCATGAGGAGGAAGAGCTTTCCCCAGTTCCTCAATGCAGGGGACCATGAGGGCATCAGGACACATTTCCCCCTGCTGCAGTAACAGCTTTTGTCCATAGGAAAACTGCTGGAACTCATTTTAATCCTGATCCAAAAATGTTTCTGGCTCAGAAGATGAGTTACAAAGTAGAAATAACTACACTTGCAAATAAAACAAACTTCTGCCTTAAAAACACCCTAAGAAATTATATTTAAAGCTGTTACTTAGGCTGCAAAGTAAAACATTAAGCAAGCAGGAAATGCAAGCTTTAAACTTTGCCCAGTACTAACTGGCAAAACTCTTTTTCTTAAAGTTTCTAAATCCACACAGTGAGAGATTACTCTTATCTTTGAGTCAGAAGGAGAAGATAAAGCTGTAGTATTTGTGAAGTGATTATGTATTATACGGATGTGCCACCCACTATGGACCATGGGGTGGATGGAAGGCAGCTCTGGGTATAAGCCAGAATCACCTCTCCCAGTACCTCAGTGCATCATCCTTCCCCATACTGGTGTCCGGTAGCCACAGTCACGCTGGTGTTAGCCAGGGCAGGGAGAGGCATGGCTGTGGTGGCAGACCAAGTAAGAGACCGCATTGACCTGGGTCTGCTCACAAAATCCAGCTTGTCCTGCTGCTGCCGGATGCCGGGGCTCTGCTGACATCTCTTTCCACCCAGCAGCTCCCATCCCAGGCACTTTGTTCCCTGCCCTACTGGCTGAGCCCCCTCACCTGACTCAATTACAAAATAATCCCCTACAAGTTTTTTGGAGGTAGGGAGGCAGGTAAAGGAGGGTTCATACTAAATTAAGCCCCCGATCAGGTTCACCTCCTGGCCTCCCACTGTCAGCACAGACACTGGAGGACTGGGAGCTGCTTCAGCTTTTCAGAGAGGCGCAAAGCAGGGTCAGGTTGGGTGGGTTAGCTGAGCTGCACATTGCATGGGGAGAACAAAGCAGAACAACCACTGGTTCCTCCAGCAGCCGAACACTGTTCACTCTGTGCACCAGGCGACACAGCTTGTGGAAACCCAGCATGCCACCATGCAATTGAAGATGGCACCATCACGCACACACACAGAGGATCTGAATTTAAATTGCACAAGCACAATCAATTCCGGTGTTTCGTAACTTTCAAGAATGTAGCTTTACCAACTAAATAGTTCTTTTTAAAAGACACTTTTAAGATATAAATATGAACTTCTTTTAACTTCGCACATTTTCTGAGGAATCAAGAGGCATGCCTGTTATATGAAGGGCAAGAAAATTCCTTTCGCAGCTTATAGAACAAGTTACCTATGAATTTTAAGCTTAAACGGACTCCAAACAAAAGCCTCTTAACACCTAGAAAATAGGTAAGTCAGCCTGGTGTCAATTTTCACAAACAGCAGAATACCAGCCTTCAACATGCTTTCCCATAACCATCTGTTGCTAGGCATGCACTGATTTTGACTTCTATAATCACTGCAAGGTACAGAGAGGAGCAGTAATTCAATCATGGACTGAAAACTTTAATCAAAAAAGGAAAAGAGAGAGCAACAGCAGCTTCTTTTCTAGCCTTTACCTATATAGCCAGTGGGTTCACGAAAAATCGGCTGGTTTCCATTACAGCAATTTGAACCGTAATCACGGTCGATGGTATGGGACGTGGGACTGCGCTTACAGGAGGCCGGCAAGTTTTTCAGTCCAAATAAGTTCCAAACCCATGACTATACAGAATACCTCGTGGGTGGCTGAAATCACTTGGCCTCCAGCCTCAGGACTGTCAGCTTGCACAAGCGAGGTACACTCGGCTTCCAGCAGTCGGCTGATCCAACGGGTCAGCCAGTGCAGCCCCTGCGTCATGCCAGCGCCCAGGGAGCTGCCCAGACCTCTGACACACAAATACACCATGCAAATGTGAACTCAGAGTCTGCTTTATCAGATACCTGGAGCTGCAGAGAGCAAGTCTGGGTTTTGTTCTGGGGAACAAGACAGTCTAACCTGGCATTTAAAAGTCTTTCCAGAACAAAGAAAATACATAAACAATAATGAAAGTTCCTCTCCATCCACTTCCTTCGGTATAGCTGCTGGATAATGAGGTTTAGCATCGGTTTTGTGCTACACAATTGTTGCCACAAACCTCCTGTTTATGTTTGGTGTTTGTGTATTTGTTTTGTCTCCCTGTGCAGATTTCAGTGCTCTTTGGAAACCCCAAACAAATCTCTGACTGGGCTGCCTGTGAATGAAGCCTTTACTCCCACAGTGTTATGAAAGCAAACACAAGCCCAGGGTCAAGTGCTTCTTTTGTCCCAGTAGTTCTTTCCCACGAGTTCAATCCTGCCATTAGCATTGATTTCCACTCCTTTAATCTGGAAACGCAGCTCATCAAAGCACTTTTTTTGCTGAGATTTCCCCAAATGTTAGAAAAGAAATCATGGGCTCCTTACCTTTACCTCCAGTCGCCTGCAGCATCTTCAGATGATCCACTGTCATTTGCAGTATTTCCGCTTTTTCTAATTTGGCAGATCCCTTTGAGATAAAGAGACTCATATAAATAAGGGCTTACAAGTACTAGAAACTTTAATTTGATATACTTTCCACTGAGCTCAGCCTTATGGTTTCAATTTCCCCTATCATTAGGACATTCTCAGCTTAATTCTTTCGTGAGCATCTGCCTCCCAGATCTTGTCTAAGGACTAATGCTGTCTCTTCTCTAGCTATACAAGCAGCAGCACGATTTTGCTTTATTAAGGCTATAGCTCAGGGTAGCTCTGGCCTTGAAGATAGTGTAGAGATGACATCTTCATGAAATGAGATAAATAGATAACTTCCTGGGCTTTCTTTTTAACAACAGACAAACGGAGGGCTGGCAGGACAGGTCTGCACAGTTATCGATGAAGACCCGGGAGCAACATACTTTTTTTGTGCTTTTACCAGTAGGTGTCCCTGTGGACACACACACCCAAAAGTATCCCTCCTCCTTAATTGCTTGTTAATTTTCGACATGTCATTTGGCTGCTGACTATACTCATTCTCGACTGAAAAAACAGCCCCACAGTATTTTAATTTAGCGAAAGGCCTAGTTTTCTGGGACATGAAGCTAAATACTGTGAAAAAGAAAGAGTTCAGCTCCTCTCCCAGTAAAAATCTTTTCTGTTAGTGAGGGTGGCTCACAGAGCTACAATAGGTGCTGGAAAATTATCAAATACAACTCGAAAGGCAGTATTAACATATTAATCTATAAATAAAACTATTTTGAATGGTAGCATTCCCTTCAATATCTGAAGAACACCCAGATGACCGAGTTTACCATGCAAATGTTATTCTAGTGCAAGAGACTGTCCCTTGGCATCAGCCAACATCAGGGCTGCACAAGTTGCAGTCACTAGCAGATCACATCCCACAAGCCAAATTTTTCTCTTATTTATCTACCCTGCAGCCTCACACGTGCAGGTTAGGTAAGGCTTACACCCTCCCTCTCAGCAGCCCCGCTTCATCAAGGCTTTCTAATCTCCGAGAAAGATTCTGGAGCGCAGAGCTGTGATTTGATTTGGGGAAGGAAGGAGGGAGGGAGAGAGGCAGAAGCGAAACTAAACCTCCAACTTGGAAACTCCAGTGAGCTGAATGTCAAGGAGCTGGAAAAGGGCTGATAACTTTGCCCTTGGCATACTGCAGAAAAGTAGTTGGGCTTTCTGAGCAAAATACAGCGTGCACT
>JANHGB010057844.1:0-13237 GCA_026283785.1 Coracopsis vasa
TGTCCTTCTGGAAGATCAAGGTGTGAAGCAGAGACTCTTGGAGTCACTTGTTCTGATGGGAGCAGCATCCTTGTGTACAATAAATGGTAATCCCTCAAAAACAAGAATGCAAAGATGAAACAGAACACTGATCTTAAACATTTGTCTTTTTCTGTGTTGTACCAGCTTTGTGAAGGCCTTTGGACAAGTAAGATTTGTATTATCTCTTTAATGAGGAGCACTAAAATCATGTAGGAATATTGATCAAGGAAGATTTTATTATGTGAACCAGGAAGATAATTCGTTGATATTTCAGCTGTCTGGAAGACTGCCTCATAAAAGGAATTTTTCTTGCATTCACTTAGGGATCCTGAATCTAAATGTATCATACTCAACATGGCATAACATATTTGACTTAGAAACATGAAATATAATTAACACCTAATTATTTCATGATGGTGAAGTTGCTGAAGACTTTGAATGAACAGAGGTGTATTCTGTAGCATCTTTTGGAAGACTGGCTTTTCATGATGATATTCACCATTACAGTTGAAATTAATAATATCTATTACATTTTACCCTTTGGATGTATATTTTGAACAGTAAAACAAGAATATTTTTCACTGAATCTTTTGATCCAGTGCAATCATTGGAGGCATTTGGAACAATACAGAACTTCCCTGGGTGCCTGGGAAATTGCTTTAGGATGAAGTGGAATAATTTTTAGAATATTTTTCACTGGCAATTGTTCTCTCAGATAGAATTCTTTCTGCATGTTGAAACAGAATTAGCCCTGTTTCCCCTAAGGGGACACTTATTCATTACTAGTTCACCCAGTTTCATCTGCCCTGTGATTGCCTCCTTCTGCTTGCACTGAGTCAATTTGCCTCACTTTGTAGAGAAAATGTGCTATAATGTGTTCAGGAGGGTCACAGCCAGTTTACAACATTCCCTACACTCCATACCTGGAATGGCTAAACGCCTCCCTGGCCATGTACCCTGGAGCAAAGTGGATGAGAGCCAAGCCAACAGTTGATGTGCAGGCCTGGGTTTGTATGGTTTGGCTGGGGGGCAGTTTTGCATACTGTGTAGTATGTAAAACTGCACCTTTATTATTATTATTATTATTATTCACTTATTAAACTTGAGTGCCACCAGAAGAAAGTGCAAGTTTTTTTGGGTCAGGTATTGGGAACCTTCATTTTGTTGTTGTGTCAGATTCATGAACTATTTGTTTTGAGGCAAAATAGTGCCCTGTATTTTTGTGCTGATTTTTGACTCTTGTCAATGCTCCTAGCACATAAATCTATCCAACTTTTTAAAATTATTTTTTAATATAAACTGAGCTGGTTTAAGTAAAATTATATTCCAGATGTTACAGAAATATGTATATTAAAGTAGACATAATCAGATTTATACTATTCAATTCTCTGATCTAGAATATATTTTGAATAATACGATATATATAAATTAATACAGAATTACTCTTTTCCTTTGAGATGTTACCAAGTTGATGTGATTCATGTTATCTGTATAGGAGAACTGTGTTCAGGTTCCCATTACATGAGAAAATATTTCATCCTTCTGTCTTTATCAGAACACCAGTAGTTAGCAAAAACTGGTAGGCTGTGCTTCAAAATATGAAATTAATTTGTGGAATTAAACTTTGGAAATTGAATCTCTACATTACATCATAAACTTTACCTCTTCAGGCTTTTTCCTGAAAGGTCTTTTAGATTTTTCTGCAACACACCTTACAGTGTACTCACATGTGCTCTCTTGAAATTGTTGGTTTATTTGCTAAAGGAGCCTTTTAAATAGATATTGTATTTTTTTTACCACTGAAACTGCGGAGAAGCACTTAGAGGTATTTGTGCAATATTTATGAGGAATTGCCTTAACATGCTACAACACTGTTGAGCTTCAAAAATAGTTTTCATCAGGATGAAATCAAGTATGCTCAGTCAAGAAAATCCTGATAAAGCTCATGAAACAGGTTTTACAAATTCTAGTATGAAGCTTCTGTCTTCAATGGATCTCGATACTTCTGTATTGAAGTGTCCTTTAACCAGCTCCTTTGAGGATCATAGTGACCCTGGAAAAATAAGTAGAACATTTTACTGAGTAGCATGAATATGATAAACCCTGTTTAGTGAGTGATTGTAGCTCTAAAATAGCCAAGGGTTGCATGTAAATGGGAAGTGTTGCAAGCATCCTGCAGAGTACTCAGGAGTTTTTGAAAGCACTTGTCTGCTTTTGGAATTGGGTGAAAGCCTTCTTAGTTGTCTTGCTGACAGCTTTCCACATGTAGGAAAGCATTGATTCCCTTTTGAAGAACCTTTTGGGATTTTTTTTTGTTTTACCATAGTAGAATAGGGGTGATAAGGCCAAGGACAAGCATGTCTGTCATGGAAATGTTTAGTTCCTCTCCTCTTGTTCTGATATCCATCTCCAAGATGGATGTTGCCTCCTCTCTTGCTGTTATCAAAGTTGCTGTCAACTGTACTGGAAAACAGAATTCTCAATTCTGCTCTTTTGCTGCTTCTATCAGGCTCATACTGCTTCTATGATTCTGCATTTTGTAAAGACCTGTGAAATACTGTGTTTTTCAGCACTGTTGTCTCACAGCCAGTTTGGTTAGTTCTATAAAAACTAACTGTGTCACAGTTACAAATAAGATCTGTGATTCATGCAAAACTTCAGATTAATTATTTTCAATATACTTCACTATCTGAACATAGCTTGTGACCAGGTGATTTTTTTTTTCTTCATGTATTGTGATGTCATGACAGGATAATATTGATATGTTTTGATCTAACTTGTGCTGGCTTAGAGATAATGTCAAGAAGTGTGTTCAAGTTCACAGTTATTATTATAAAAAAGAAAATGTAAATAATCTGAAAAGCTCATTTTTTCAAGAAACTAGTACACTACCTTTTACATACTAGTTTTATTAGGGATGTTAAACCACTACTGTGTTTTCCTGGCAGCTTGTAACTGTGAAAGGCCTTTCTTCTTGGGGGGGACAGCCAATTGTATATGACTGATTGAAAACCCAAAGTGATAGTCTGTAACAAATTTCATTTTGGTGTCTTTAATTTTACAAGTGAGTAGATTTAAAAAGAAACTATAATTTTTGTCTTACATGCAAAACAACCTCATTGTAAATGTTTAATTCTAATTCAGTCATGAAAGCTTGAATGCCAGCTCACTGACTATGTAAATTTTTTAGAGTCAGAAGTTGGAAGCACTAATTACTGGCCTATGTGCTTACAACTGACTTCAGAATTGTTCAATTCATTATGCTGCTTTCACAATAAATCCCCATTAACAAAGAGGCTTGTCATTCAAAATAGCATGGGGCAGTATGTCTTGATTAAGATGAGGAGTCAAGAAAGCTGACCTAGCAATGAATCTATGACACTCTGTGTGTTTAGAGGTCCTAGCAGTCCTCTGCTGATTAAATCCTTTTGTAAAAACATCTGTAATGTAAGTGTGATTCTATAAGATTTCAAATATTTTAATTCCTCTTGGTTTCCACAGAGTTCCAAATTTACAGTAGTGACTCCCCATAAAAAAGAGGTGAGGGATCAAATAGCTATACTGCTCACTATATGTGCAGTCTTACAGAATGCATCTTGTATGCTGTTAAAAATATGAGTGCCTTTTGTTAATTGAAGTATATGACATCTTTTCCTCTATCTTTTGCAATGTCAGAGTTCCATTACAAGAGAGTGGCTATGGTCTGATTTTCACCCATCATAAATAAGATGTGAATCTGTGAATAGTAGCAATGCTTGTGATTTAACTCGTTTACATAACCACCAGCCTCACCCTCACCCCCCAAATTCTAAATGGCTGATGAATGATAATACATTGCATCTTTTAGGCTCTTTCCTTCTCCTAGGATCTGACTTCTTCAATGAAAATACCACAGACATCCTTGACAATACTTACTTCTGCATACTTGGGAGAAAACAAATCTGACATATAAAAATAAAAATTGAATTTGGATTAGGAAAGGTATCTACATTAGTGATTTTTAATGGCTACTTTTGTTGCACTAAAATTAAAGAGTAATTTTTAATATTGGCTTTTGGGAAGCTTATTTTATTTCTTTTGAAGTTTTATAATAGATTCTAATGTTTTGAAGCTTTTCTCTGCAAACATGACATAAGGACTCTTTGGGTTTTTTTTTTGTTGTCTTTTTTTTTTTTTAATGAGACTCTCATGAAAACACTTTTTTCAGTGAGCTGAGTTTTTAGGAAGAACACCAAATATTTTGAGACTCACCATAAAATTTTCAGAATTGTTGATATTGTAAGAAAGTCCAAATGTAGACCTCAGCTGTTTCCAAGTGTGCAGCAAGTATATACATTACATCAGTGATGACGATTTAATAATCCACTTCAGTGTTGAAGAATGAGAGGTGTTTTCTGCATATTTAGTCCCTCTCCGCTCTCTCCACCTGAGATTTAATGCAGCAGCATATATACACTTTTTACTTGTAATTGAAAAGACAGTACAAGAATTCAGAAGAAAAAAAAAAAAACAAAAACAGTAGTGATGGTGTTGTGAAGCACAGCAGAAGGCAAAATAATAAATTCTGTTGTGGGAATCAAAGTTGCTGTCTTATGATGGTAAGAGACACCACTTTCTTCTTTCTTATTTTAATTAACTTTAGCACATTTTGAATGGCCTGAAACTTCTGTTTGAGAACTTTTTAACTCTGTGCCAAACATCTGCCTTTTAACTCTAACATTATCAGTTTTCTAGTTAAATATGATCATAAACAGAAATATCACCATCTGTGGCAATGTCATTCATGATAAAGATATTGAGATATTGTCAGAAAGGGTGTGGCAAGATTCACTTATTCTCTTGTAAAAATCCAATAGTATGCAGGCTAAGTCATGCACGAGGATGAAAGAAAACTATCCTGCCATATTCAAAGTTTTAATCTTGGTTGCAGATCCATAATGTATTTCAGGACTTTTTTTGGTGGAACCTGAAATGGTTTCTCTCTCATTTTTATTATTTTTTTGCCACATTTTCATTCTCAATTTCCTCTGATTCCTCCTTCCCTCCAGAAAAGCTGAAAAACTCCCCTTTCCCCCCAAAAAACCCCACCAAACACTGAGTGCCCAAACCTACAACTCCAAAACAGCCTTGAAACTGTGTTTGGTGTGGGGGGTTTTGATGCTGTTTTCCCCCATCTGTTTTGCAATGGTGGGCAGGGGAAGAGAGCAAGTTGTGGATAATTTCTTCAGAGTCAAATTTCTGTTTTCCAACTACTCAGATTCCGTTGTCCTTCATATAACTTGCAGGAATAAATAGCTGTTGAAAGACACTCTTATTTAACACAAAGAACTGAAATATTTTATTTATGGTGCTGTAAACCTACTTCAATCAGCCATATATGCAGCTATTCTGTAACTGAAACAGCAGTTTACAAACCACTGAGAGTTGCTCTGAGTTTGTGGCCACTGATTTGTGTAATTGGAGGTTGGTCTTCCAGTTTTCCCTCTGAACTTGCTCCTGGGGTTGGTTTGCCTGTGGCTTTTGGCAGGTAGAGTGCATCAACGTGCAATACATCTATTACTCAACTTTTGGTACACTGGATTCATATTCAGAGCTTGTGAAACAAGCTGAAGGATGACAGTTCGTTGTCAAGGAGCAACTGCAAAAGTATTCAGTTCAAAGGATAATGTTAAACAGAATTGCAATTCCTTTTCAGTCTTGTTAAAGATGCTCTCTTTTTACTCTAGTTCAAGTTATAGCATATGAAGGATTGACAACTGTGTAGCATTGATTTGAAGTGTAATAATGTGCTTGAAGATTTACTTGTAAAACCAAGATGAAAGCTGAATATTTTTCCTAGTGTCAACGGCAGCAGTTATTGTGATTGTCCATAGGCTAAGGGTGAAAAGTTCAGTTCCCTTTTTTTCTTCTGAATGTCTATCAAATTTTTTTGTCAACTGTGCAAAATCATGGTGTCCTTTCTTCCTTCCCTTCAGAAATGCTGTGCAATTCCTGCACAGTCTTGTGTGTGTGCAGTCTATGAAATACCTCAGAGGAGCCCCTATCTTATAAATTAGGATTAAATGTAGTATTAATTTCCCAGTATAGTCATTTGCTGTAGGTGAGTTTACACAGTGAAATGTTGCTTGAAGAGGTCATTGAAATGCATCATTTTACCTCTGATCTGCTCTTATCTTCATTGTTTCAAGTATCACTGTTCTTGAAAGTATTAGCTATTTAGTTGGTAGTTTTAAAAAATATGTTGTTATTGTACATAATCAAGCTTTCGTTAACAAATAGTCTATTTCCAGAATGTCTCTGGGCTGAAGCATCCCACTCTACTCTCAGGACACAGCTTCAACTATCAGTATTACTCCTGCAAGAAGACTGAAATCTCACTTGCCCTCGCAGCAAATGATATTTGGGCCTTTACATGAAGGACATCGTATGAGGATTTTTGGCTTGATATTGATCACATGAAGGTGTCAGAGAAGATGGATAGGAGTACCTGATTGTACATACTGGAAGCCTACCTAGACGACAAGTAATGGAATGCACTTTAGATGCAGGGCATGCTCTGGGTTTTCCATTTGTGAATGCAAATTGATTCACACCGGGTCTTACACTTGTGTTTCTGTGGGTAAATAGCATGGAACTTAACACAAACCTTGATGTCAAGGTCACTTATACAGTGCTGTGTAGATTCAGTCCATAGGTACTGCAACTCATATTTTGAAAGATCAGAATTCTGAGCACGTGTATACGTACTGGCTTTTCTGGACATGCTTCCATCAGTAGAGGAAATTGTAATGCTTTGTTTTAAGTAATTAATTCTGTTTAGGTTCTGTTATAATCCTATTCCAACACTGGTGGATCAATATATTTTGATTGCTCTGAATTAAATGCTTTGGAATTTCTAGTCCATGAGAAATTTTCCAGCAGCAATGCTTAGTCATGATTCGAGAAAACTAAAAGCAAAATAAAGGCCCTTTAATTCTAGTCTTTCCCAGAGATGAAAATTAATTTTGCCAAGCAGCTTTAATAAGCAATGGCATTAGTTCTTTTTATGTGACAGATACATTCCTGATCAAGGACTTTTCAGTCTCTTAGGCTTTGCCAGTGAGGAGGGACACAAGAAGCCAGGGGGCAGAGACAGGACACCTGACCCAAAGTATCCAAAAGAGTATTCCATACCACAGCACATCATACCCAGCATATAAACGGGAGATTTACCCAGAAGGAACTGATTGCTGCTCAGGGATGGGTTGGGTATTGATCAGTGGATGGTATTGTGTTTACTGTTTGCTGGGGGGTTTTTTTCTTTCCCCTTTTAGTTTTATATCCCTCTCTTTGTTATTTCCCTTTGTATTATATCATACTTTATATTAGTTATTAAACCATTCCTATCTCAACCTCAGGGTTTTACATTCTTTCAATTCTCCTCCCCATCCCAACCAGTGTGGGAGACAGAGGAGGTGAGTGTGTGGCTGCGTGGTACTGAGTTACTAGCTGGGTTTAAATCACAGCAGTTCTTTGTGGTCTGCAAGCCAGCCTTATACAGATTCAAGTCATACTGCCTCAGTTTCCCTGTCTGTCAAATGAAAATGAGATGTGTTTGGAAGAAATATCATAAAGACCGTATGGTTTGAAGATGAGCATCCAGTGTAGGCATATGACAGAAGTTTTGAGGAAGATATAGGAATAGAAAGAGCAATTTGTAAACACAGTTGCCATACAGTGTTATGTGCTTTCCATCTGCTTCCCAAAGGAATTTACTTTATATTCCGTTATCTTCTAATGGATTTAGGGTGTAATGGGGTTTGTTTGTTTGTTTATTTATTTATTTGTTTGTATTTGGGGGTTTTTTTGTTTGGTTTCTGTTGGGTTTTTTTTACACTTAAAAAAAGCTGTTTGTACATTTCTACAAGACATAGACGATGCTGATTATAAATCTTAAGCATATTACTTGATTATACTCTATGTATGCCAGATTGATCACTTAAGCTGTACAATTTAAGAGTTTTGTGCATGACTTTTTTAATTTTCTTCAAGGACTTTTAAGTTTGCATTCCTAAAGAACTAAGTTTATTTTCTCACACTCCATCTGTCAATAATTTTTAACTCTTCTTTAATTGTAACCATTAGAAGACAGACTTTCTCTTCCCATCATCGTTTAGCTCCGCTTATGAGGACAGCAGCTATTAATTTTGTCAATTAGCCATTGCCAAACACTCAGCTACTTCGACATGCTGACTGACAACTCTATGCTTCCCACAAGCCATAGTATGCTTATCTGTGGCAGTAATGTTGTTCCTTGTGTCTGGGGGATGAAGAATTAAAGCTAAAGTAGTGGGAAGGAAGTCTTAGAAAGAAGATACCAATGGGTAAACAACCTTCATCAGTTTAATGGCTGCTTTCTGTAATTTCTGTTAAACATTTCCATTCTCTGTATCTTTTTCTCCTATAGATTCTGGATAATTTCCTTTAGATCTTCTTTTTTTAGTAGTATTCTCTTTCAAAAGCCCTCCATTTGCAGCCCAAATATTTGCCAACTTTGCATTAGTTTCTACAGATCCACTTTGATTCAACATCTGGTAATTGTTTTCTGTCATTTAGTGAAAATCAAAGTTGTATTCATTGTACAGTCTGATCAACAATCTTTTGTGTATTGATCATGTCTCTGTTTCTAAAATGCAACTTGCTTTTTTAGGCAAAAAACTCATGGCATCATACAGACTATTTTTTTTGTTGTTGTTTTTTTTTCTTTGCTAGAAATCTTGAATTCAATATGTTTTGAACAAGCCTGAAATTCTTTCAACCAACAATTGAGTCAGCTGAAGCCTTGCTAACAGTTTCTGCCAGGCTTGCAAAGTATTTGCATGGACTTTGAAAACAGATCAGAAGAGTATTCTGCATGATTCTCAAAGTATGCAAATGTTGCCTTTAAGGAATATACACATGAAGAATATAATATGCTTGCCATAAGACAGTATTTCCTGTGTTTCTATTTTCTACAAATCATTGACTGAAATTCTTCTTCTTTTCTCCCACAGTATTTCCCCCACCTTACACAGAACTCTTCTCCCTTATTATATTCCACCCCTGCTGAGGGAGAGAGATATAAACAGTCTCAGATATATTCAATTCTCATCACAAATGGCTACAAGGAAATATAAATTAATGCACAAATTGGGCTAGAGAAATAATAAAATTGAAGCAGTATAAAAACGCTTCTAAATTAATCAACATCAAATTATATTTGTCACCCCTGTTTTCCATCATTAGACCTAAAAAAGAAATCTGGTATAATAATAGGAGAAATAATATAATAATTGGTATTATAATAGGAGAAATGGAGTTCTTACATGAAGGAAGAAAAGACCTGTTGTGTCACGGTTTTCTTTTCATTTCTCATGCTGCACAGGTCCTTGTGGTATATTTCCAGTCTCATTAAATGTCGTGAGGAAGAATGCCCTATTTAGATTAGAAATAAGGTAATTCTTCCAACATTCAAACAAATTTAGTTTTACTTCGTATCATGCATTTTCTTTTCCTTTTTTTTTAATTTTAAAAACAAAAATTGTTTTTAAATACATGCTAGTCATACTAATGCTGTTTAATAGAGATAACATTGAAATGAAAAGTAGTAAATAATGCTGTAAATAGCTACTTCCTAAATTTTTTGTATAATAGTTCACACAAGTTAATTTGTAATTTCAGCATTTTGGATCAAGGTCAACCCAAGTGCTTTATTAAGAATTGTTGTAAAACATTAACACAAAGGACACCACTTCTTCTGTGGGACAGTTGAATGGTACTGGTCTTAGAATGAAACCCAGAAGCTCTGCTTAAGCCTTGTTGGTTTTTATGAGAGTTTCTGGACCTGTTGAAAGGAAGATAGAAACCTTTGAATGTTCAGCAACAAAGCAGCTCCTGTCTCTGTGTTACTCCAGTGACAAATGCTATCTGGCTTCTTGGCACAAAACAAAAGAGCTCTTTTAATAGACAGAGCTCGTACTTGCAATTCTGATGTTGCCAAGCTTGACAATGAAAATCCTTCCACCTCTACTTCCCTTAATGTTGGTGTCAGTATGGCTTGTAAGTAATGAAACAATGGATGCATCGCAAATCTCTGTGTACAGAGGTGAAAAAAAAAACAGGACAAAGACAGCAATTCATAAGAGCAAATTGAAAGCCATCATTATGGTATGAAACATTTCAGACAAATCCCATGGAAACTGGAAATTACTGTTACCTAGCATTCCTCTTTTAGTATCAGCATCAAGACTCTTCTAAATTTGCTGGTTCAATATGGAGGATTTTCTCAAACAAATGAGGAATATGAGGATTTATTATAAGTAGTAGAAAGTGAAACAAGTATTATAGGAATTGCTGGATTAATGCTGGTTAGTTACATATTACACCAGCATGAGCAGTGCACTAATAACAGCACCGGAAAAGTTAGGCAGCAGGACAAAGCAAAGATGTCTACGCTGGCTGATGGCTATCAGGACTGTAACCCTGCAGCACCGTATTTGCATGCAGCCTCTCAAAACTGATGGTAGGGAAAGAGTAGGGAGAAGTGCTGGTAAGGGGCCAGTGGTACCCTCTGCTAGCATGGACTACAGTCATAAGCAGTATCACAGCAGATGATTAGGAGAGCAAGGGGATACCACTGACTTTGATAGCAAATGTGATGAGAGTTTATACAACTAATAGCACAATCTTGCAAACCACTTATAGCTTTTGGTTGAGGATGTTATTAATTCTTTTTAACAGCTAAAAGAAGATGTGTAGATCTAATGTCACATGTTGTATAATGGAAAAAGGGAATATTGGCCTGTAGTTAATCTGGTGCTGTTATTAACATGTAATGGATGCTATTGAACTAATAATCTCTAGATAACCTAAAGAGCAGTTTGGAAGAAGAAGCATTTCCTGATAATAGTGGCTTCAAACAATGATGCTATCTCACCCCTAGTCACTCCTCTACAAGTCATTAATGTTCACCCTTGAAACCCATTTGCAACTAGAAATGAATATCTGAGCACATTGTCCTGAGCTGCTTTTGAATATTAATTAAATTGATAACAGCAGATATTTTTATTTCTTAAAAATGCCTTATTTTCTGCCTGAGTTTAAATACTTCAGAGTCCCTGTTCAATCCCTGACACTTTAGTTTATGTATAGAACGGATGTTCAGGAACAAGTTTCCTTCATGTTGAATCTATGTATACTTCTCCTGTGCTTCTACAAAATAACTAAATTACCCTAATAGGATATTCTTAAGAGAAATAGGAAATCAACCTGCCATAGTGCTTTAATAGCTTTTAAATTCTTCAGTATATAGTGGGTTTTTCTAACTTCTAGATTCATTTTCTATTAAGTATCATAGTAAAATCTCCTTACTGAAAAATTAAAGATAAAACATAGTGTGTTACTCATGAAAGCCTCTATTTGTTCAGTCTTGTATGGCTACACAAGTCCACTGAATTGCATTCCATTGCATCCATGTAATTATTTATATCTAAATCAATTTATTGGAAGGATACTGCAGAAGACAATATCGCTAAAAAAAAAAAATCACCTCTGTAGTGATCATTGCAACTTTCATTTACATCTGTCCATTTAGCCACAGTGCAGAGGAATAACATCATTGGGCTGTTGTGTGTGTTGTGAATATCAGGCTGCAAACAATTTCTCTTATCAGATGCATGTCTGATACATTTTTAAGTGTCATGACAAGTTATTAGTTGGTGAATCTGCATGAATTCTGAAAGATACATCAGTACAATTCACCAGTTCTCTAATCCCTGTTCCTCCACCTTACATCAAAAAACCACCACAGATTTTTTATTTTTTACATTTTAAGATTGTTCTTCTTAGTGAGATGTTGGTTGGACTTGACCTTAAAGATCTTTTCCAAACTAAACGATTCTATGAATCTCTGTGAATATATTTCGTGTGTGCCTATAAGCACTTAAATATATAATTCAAACTCAAATGTATAGCTAAAGTAAGCAGGACCAGGACAATTATTCTTTGTAACATTTTCTCTAAGCCTTTAGTACTTCCAGGAATTTTCTCAATTCCAGCTCCTAATTAACACCTTAATAAAAGTGATTTTTTATTTTTTTTTAAGGGGAAAAAATATTCTTGTAAAACTGTGTAATTGCTATCATAAAAATAGAAACAACACACCCATTTTTCAATGCTTTCTAAAATCAGAGTGACAGTCCATTACAGAGGCATAGCTCCTAGCAGGAAATACTCAAGGTGTTCCTTACTAACTAAATTAGTATGACTATTCATGCAGGAAGCCATGAAATTCCAGGAGGGTAATACAAAGAACAAGGGCACTCAGCATGGTTTTCACACCATTCTTGAAGAGAGACATGAAAGGATAGGCCATGTGAATATTAAATTTTAAAAGCCTCTTATACTTCAGGAAGCCATTAAAACTATAAAATATTTAAAAGGATTTATGAAAACTACATATACACAGTCGTCAAAAGAGCTTGAAATATGCTTGGAAAGATCAAAGAGGAACATGTTATATTATCATATGATGGAGGAAGGAGAAGGAAAGAAGGAGAGAGAAAAAGTGGCTGGAGTTTGGTGTTGCAGGTTGAGAACAGAACTGAGAATAAAGGTCTGCTTTTCCTAGTCTCATCTGGCACACTCTGCTTGTCATCTTCACTTTTCTTATCTATCTTAGTGCTACTTAGAAAATTGTAGGAGGAGGTGGTGTGTGAAATGTCTGAATAACCCATGATATTCTGTGGAAAAAAATGTGCCAGTTTGAGTGCTTGAATGGCTGTAATTATCATACTGTGGGCGAGAGTGCTGAAAGCTTAACATTTCAGTGAAGTATGGTAGGATTATACAATGCAAGATGTTGATATGTACCTATAACTTGCATATGATATAGTGTGACATTAAAAGCAGCAACAGAACACCCGTTGCCTTTAGGCTAAAACCATATGTGAAATTTACGTCTCTTGTAAAGGGCCCTTTATAAATGTTGTATGCAGTACATTGCAAGATGCTTACGCAGTGGCACTTGACAGTTCAAAGTGTTCCTTCAGTTTTACTGTGATAAATGTACTTCCAAACTTGAGATTCCAGTACCCTCCCTCATAAGCAATTATAACATCTTTCAGGATATATACAAGGAGCTATTAATTATGTTTACATCTTCCTCTCCCTTTTTCTCTCTTATTCTTCCCCTCCCCCC
>JANHGB010057850.1:0-25406 GCA_026283785.1 Coracopsis vasa
GTGTTCAAGGCCAGGCTGGACACAGGGGCTTGGAGCAACCTGCTCTAGTGGAAGGTGTCCCTGCCCATGGCAGGGGGGTGGAACTGGAGGAGCTTTAAGGTCCCTTCCAACCCAAACCAGTCTGGGATTCTATAATTCTCTAAAGCAACTAAAACCCAGCCTTTTCTAATACAATAATATTCCCCCACCGTTTGATGGATGCTCTTGAAAGGCCTGTGAGGCAGCTTGCATGCCCAAGTCCCATGTCCTGCACACTGCAGTCAGGTAAGCGGGGGAAAAAAGCACATAAGAGGAGGGAGAAGGATACAAGAGGGGAAAAGGCTTTTATTTTATTTGTATTTCTGTCTTGCTCATCATGAGCAAGACTCCTCAAGTATTAATTCTGCATTCCAGAAATGACACCAAGAGGCAATTTTGAGTTATCACTCCGAAATATGGGCTAATTTTAGGATGAATAACATGCTATTAACTTGAATGCAATTATACCCATTTGCACCAAAAGTGAAATGTAATGCACTATGTTAGAGTTTTCAAGCAAATATTTGGTTAAACTGGTTTACAACAATGCACAGAAAGACACTATAAACCAACAACATCACTTTTGTCACCTGCAGCACCCATTTAAATCATAGTTTTGACATAAATAGAAGTTCCAGAGAATACCTGCAAGGCTCCTAGAGCAGAGGCTTTTGAGAAATCCACACCCATCCAAACTAAAAATATTTACTTCTTTTTACTTTTCCTTCTTTGACACAGTTTCTGCATTATACATGCCTGGTAGAAATACCTTTGCCTCAAACTAATTGAAATCATCAATCTGGAGCAAAGAGAAAATAAAGCACTCAAGAAAAAGCAAAAACTAAAATTTACAGCTTACCACCCTCGACCCAGGGAGCCTAAACCTGATTTTACACAATAAATCTCAAGTATTAATGTTGCCCACCATCATCCTATAAGAGCAACTAATCTCCTTAGCTGCAATCCACTGACTGGAAACATATTGAATACACTGTGTGAGCAGTTTGAAATGACAACAAAGTGCCAGAGAGAGACCATAAAAGTCCCATAAAACATTCTGTAAGAAGGGAAAGGAAGGGAGAGCTAGACACGACCAGCGGAGGCCAGACCAAATCAGCACTTCCAATAACACTTCCAATGGACCCACCTCATCATGGAAATCTTCTATTTTCCCTTGGGAAGTAGGAGATGGCACCTCCTGCACATCCTTTTCATCCTCTTCACAGATGCAGAATATTCAAGTGGCTTGAAGTTCTGTGTGTTCTTTTGAAATGCCCACAAGTTCTAGTTTGGTTTTGTTGCAAACAATACTCTGGAAGGCTCAGCACACAACTCCTGCAGCACCAAGCCTGGGGTTTGCATCAGACCAGGCTATGCTCTTGCTGGGTGCCAGGACCTATTTAATACCTGCACTTGGTGAGAACCGCTGGCAACTGGAGAAACAAGGAAGCAAATAGGAGAGGGAAAAGCAGCCTGGGTGAAATTCTGCCCCAATTCAAGTCAGCTATGATTGATTTAAATCAGTAATGAGATAACCCAAGCCACCTCCTTTCCTTTTCTAGCTCATTCAGTGAAATAGAAGCTTCTTTTACCATTTTGATTGGAATAATTTTGGACTGGTTTGATTTTTCATGACACTACCTTGCCTCAGAAATCACCTACGAACCATTAGTAATAACTGCTTGTTCACGTACTGGTGAAGTGAGCTCCAGCCATTCCGTTCAGTACCTGTCCTGACAAATGCTACCTCAGCGGTTTTGTGCTCTGTTTTAAAAAGCTGTTTGTCTGTGTTCAGATAAATCACTCATCTGATACGAGGGCTGTACGTGTTTGGTGCTCTCTAACCATACCCCTGGCTCAGGCCACTCTGGCAGCAACTTCAGAGATCTGTTCTTCACAGAAGAGCAGAAAAAGCTTCAATATTTGTGAGATGTGGAAAAGCTTCGCATCAATCATGTGAAATCCATCTAAATAAATGTTATTAAAGTCAAAGCAGATGGCACTTAGCTTGAGGTCAGTACTATGGGATCAACGCAAATAAACCATTTCTGCCTTTGTAAGTCAGTCATGTCTACCCAAAGAGAAGAATGTTCAAGGCAGTGTCACCACGTGATTTGTAGCTGGTGGCATTACTGTATTTAAATAAAACATTCATTTAGCAACGCAACACTGATTTCCTTTAAGCTGACTTACCTTTCTGTAAGAATTATTAACCAGAGAAAACATTTTTCCCCTTCAACCACACTGCCCCAATCCAGTTTGACTTCCATCTTTTTTATATTTGTATTTTGCTTCTACTGAAAAAGAGAAACAAAAAAATCTTCCCCAGAAATTAGACTTGACAAAAATTATATCACTGAAATACAAGCAGTCTGGTGATGATGAATCCATTCCCTGGACTCCAGTCAACAGCATCCAGAAGCTACCTTGGGTTTCAGAAGAGAACACCATTAACTTTCATTGCCTCTGGTAGAAAACCTGCTGAGCTTATTTCAGAAGACATCAGCTTCTATCCACTATGGGCCAGCTGCCAGCATAAAGACAAGGCAACAGAGATTATTAAGAATATAACTGGAACACTACAAGAAGCTGTGCATAGGAGGTGCAGATAGTTTAGGAGAACACTGCACAATGCACCAGGGAAAAAACAAATCACATTCCCATCAGAACATTCTTTCCTTCACGTTAACGACTGTGGATGAAAAGCATCAGTGTTGAATCCTCAATAGTGCAAGTGCAAATTGTATCTGCAGCCACAGGAGAAAGCACACAGGGAGTATTTTTTGTAATGTGGACTTTTGTCAAATTGGAAGTGGACTGAAAAGCCAAGTACAACCTATTAGGCAAAGGAAAGGAATCATTATGTCCCCACTTGCCAGAAAGACAACAGACTCTCACGGAAGAGTACCTAGGAAGCATTTGATGCTGCTAAGTATTACCATTTTTCATCTTGGGATTTAATACATCGCTTGGCTTAGGTGACAGTGTGATTTAGGGAGGTTTACTTTTCCCTGGATTGAAGCAGGTTTGCTAAGAAAGACGGTCTCCTGTATACTAATACCAAGAAACCACATTTTAACCAAAAAAGCCAACCCCGAGCACAGCAACTTCTAAACATCCTTTTGTCAATGACAATGTTGATGCAGGAATCGCTCCTTACTTCATTAGTCCCATATTTTTCTTGTGTCTTATGAACCCCAACCGAGACATGTTTTGACCAGAATGTTCCTTATTTACTCACACTTTGAAACAGGATCATGAAAAAGAGCAAAATACACCTGCCATAGCTCAGCTCTCTCTGAAGTTCAGAGACAAGAGGCTGAAGAAGAGATGACTGTGCACTGCAGAACTACCATACCTGAAATATCTCAGAGTACTGAGGTCAATTCACGCAGAGGGGTCTCTCCAGAACGGTGCTGAAGAGCTGAATGACTAGCAGCACACAAACCCTACACATGCAGTGTAGACAGCCAGGTTATGCTGGGAAAAGTTCAAGTGCAAAGAAGTGCTCATGGAACAAGATGCTTGTTCTGATACCTCTCACACTGACCCCATCCATATCTTATCTGATCTCTGATCCTGTTCATAATGCGAGTGCCTTCAAGAGCTGCCAAAAGCCTCAGCAAAGAGGCAGCATAGGCAGCACCAGGAGAATTTTCTTTCCAAAAGAGCCTTCCATGGGAGATTTGCCACTTGAACTCCCTCGGACTTCTACCACATCGGAATCTGATTTGGAATCATTTCATTTGCTAGTCTAGTTCCAACAGGACTGACCACCTCTGTCTTTTATTGAGGGATTTGGACATGCAGCATTAACCCAGGATACAAAATGTTACCTTTTTTATGCCTCCTTTGAATGAACTGAAGCAATAAACTTTATTCCAGGCAAGCCTCAGGTTTTTAAAAACACTAAGAGAACTACAGGCAACCTGCTAAGGCAAAACATTCCTGTTGTCCAAATGCAAACAGCACTCATTCAGCAAATGAGAGCAACTGAGCCCCAGGAAGTATACTATATACTCTATGCTTTCTTGTGCAGAGCGTAATGAACACAAACCACTCTGCAGGTGCTGATGGCTATGAAGGCTCTAACCTTCAACACACACTGTGGATGTGGACAATTATTCAAAGAGGTCTGCAAGAAAAAGAAGGCAGGGACTGTGCAGTTCTTACATACAAACAACCCAACCTCATTCTCTGTAGCACCTCTCTCCAAGATCAGACTTCCCTAACTGCAGATCTTCACAATTTTCCCCATGCCTTGTCCTTCTCTTAGAATGACTTGTGAAGCTCAAGCAGTGACACATGCTGCACCTGCTGATACAGCCACAAAACACAATCCACTCCTCAACGCAAAAAAAGATGAACTCACTTGCTAAAGAAAATACACATGCAGCCAAATTAGAAGAGCATTTACCATATTCCCACCTCATCCCCCTTGCAGTTATTGCATTTCATGTACTGCAAAAAGCTAAGGAAATTGAGCTCCTTACCTATAGAAACTACTGCACTTCTTTTCTCAGATTTGTCTCCAAGAACAACCAAACGTCACGAGTGAAAGTCTAATGATATTGCACTCGTGATTCTGTTTCTATGCAGGCTAAACCTCTCTTTTCTGTTTTGCATGACTCCACCAGCTTTTTGAGATTTAAGAACTAATCCTATTTCACCAAAACATTTTTGTTTGCCTCAGATCCAGTTTCCCCCTCTCTCCTTTACTGGCAATGGAAGTCTGGATTCTTTTCAGTTAGCAGGCAGAGGAAATGGGGGAATACATTTACATGTTTTAAAAACTTTTGGCAAATAAGTAAAGGTCATTGGTTATGCTCTGATGAGAATTTTAGGTCTTGAAGTCTGTCTTTTAAGTGTTCTGTTTCAGAGATGACTTAGTTCCAGACATGTGGCACACTAAAGGGTTATTTCAAATGCTTGTGAAACCAGAAGTGTATTAGCAGTGACTCTAGCTAATGCCACTGTGGTTGCAGCAGACACTGCCCACCACACTGTTGTGTCAGAAAGGTTTTCAATAGCTACCACTGGCTGTGAGGTTGGTGAAAATCATAGAGTCCTTGCTCCATTCCTTCAGTTTATTACTTTCCAACACAGAGGTAATCATAGAGGCATTTTACCACAACATTTTGTGGATTATCTGACAGAGACAGCTGGTATTCCTTCCTCCTCTCTGTTAGGCTTAGAGGTGTTTGGAAAACCTTTACTGGAGAAAATTCGATCTTCTAGAGAAGTCATTTATCCCGTGTTGTTCTTGTGAGATTTCGATTTGCAACAAAATCCCTTTTCTTTTGGATATCAGTAAAATATACCTGCAGGGTCTGAATGTACCAGCAAAACTCTGGTCTTATCTTTCCCATGCATCACTGGGAGACAAAATTAATTGGATAGCTGGATAAAAAAAATAAATCCATCATAGCTAATCTTGATCAGCTGCAAAACTGAGTCAGTGGACTTGAAGCAGTGTTGAGAATTCACAGCAAAACTTCTTCTATATAATTCAAACTATTTCTCCTTTCCTATTTGGAGACCTTGAGCAGATCCGAAGATTAATCACTGTAAAGGTTCCAGCCACATTACAAGACTGTAGCAATCAGTGATGCCATTTCAGTGATTTACACAGCCGATTCCTCTCTAGAAGAAATGGAGAGAGGAAAAGTGCTGCAATGAGTTCATTGCTCAGCAGAAGGTTTTAATGAAAAGACAAGAAAGAAAAGCCCAGCCTGAACCAGGAACATGCCCGGATGAATATGCAAATAAGAAATTCATGGGCAGACAATCCATTTTGTCTGGATTTTTTGACAAATAATTTTGGCCTGTGAAAAACTGCCTAACAGCTACGTTAGGCAGGGCTGGGGGAGAGCAAGGAGATCAAAGCAGAGAGACTTTGCATTTAAAACTAGGAATGATGATTAACAGATACACAAAAGTCTTCTAGAGCAAATGACAGGAAACACCACTGAGCAACATAGTCACTGCTGTACTTGGGGTATGACTAACAGCTTTCTATGGCATCTTCTCTCATCCTCTGCACTGATATCCCCCTGCCTGAAACTTAATTTTGGCAACTCTTCATTAAGTATTTCTTCCAAAGTTAAATAATTTTAATCCAAGTCTGCAACAGCAGAATTTCTAACAACTGCAGCAAAAGAAGCAAAAAAAGCTTTTAGACTACTTATCAGATAGAAGGACATATTTTGCTTTTACTATATACATCAAATAATAGCATATAAATCTACTGTAATAACCAGATGGTGGGAAATGCCCTGGATGAAGAAATAGCTACATTTATTTCAGATGAAAGCCACAGAGCGTGGTTCTACTCTATTCTGAATTATGCATGTGTGCTTTTCTTTATGAGCCTAAAAATAATACATGCTTTAGATTTTTAATCCATTTTGAGAACTAGAATATGAACAAATGAATATAGACCTCTTAGATTTTCCTACTTTCAGTACTTAGGGAGGGGGGTGTCCGTATCACTTCTCCTGCAGTCATCCTGCAAGTAAATGGACTGAGTTTTCTTGAGAAGTCAGTAAAACTGCAGTCGATTGAAAACCTCAGTGAAGAGAATGTCATTCCTCCAGATGACATTCACTTAGCAGAGGAACATTCTGCAGAAGTCAATGGGATCAGTAATAATACAGCCAGCAAGCTGCAGGAAAAATTAAGTGTGTCTTGGGGATAGTTGGGGAGTGCAGGAGTAGGAAGGAGGTCATGACTAAAAACAATTATTATTTGAAGTCTTATCTGACCAAGAGGCTAAGCTGGAAAAAATGTGAGAGCAAAAGTTTCAGACTAGAAATCAAAGTGAAATATTTTTTTTTTTGACATTTGAATTTTTCATGTCTAAATATTTTCATAATGTTATGTTTTCATTGCAAAATTCACCTAATTTTAAGAAAATCTGAAAACAGTTTTAATTGGGCTGGCAAATATTTTAGGCTGAAAAGCAAAGCCTTATACATTGTTTTGCCAACAATTCTATAATTGCTGTTTCAGTTCAATGCTGGTTTTGTTTCTTGCAAAATATTTGGTTCGGCCACTAAAAATGTGAAAGCAAACAAAATTTACCAACTTTAGCTCAGGAATAATTCACAGTGATTTTAGGCCAGTGTGGAATGCAAGCGTGCTCCTCCTCGCTGTGTAAAATCATCAGTTAAGATTCTTACAACAGAGATGCCCATATGATTAACATAAGAACAACCCTGCTAGTTGATACCTGTGCTGGTATGGTAGCTATGAGGTATCTTTAAGGCCTCAGGTGTGTTCACCTTCTCTAAGCTGAAAACAGAACTTCTGCAGGGAAAAATAAAGCAAAGAACTTTCATTTTTTAAGCACTGCTGTTCCTAAATGCTGATAGTTCTGAAAGGGCAAGACAGTAAGACTGCACAGCTTCCTCTGGGAAAATCTGGGCAACTGATTCCCTGTCTTTGATGCCAGCAACAGAAAACTGCCTCTAAGCTCTTACCTAGGTATACAGAAAAAGCACAGGCCGAGGAAACAGTTAAGAGACACATAAGTAACCAAAATTGCAGTAAGTTCGCTTTGTATAGCAACTTCTGAGGTCTTCTCTTTCAGTCTCCTCCCTTCCTCAACAATTAGTATTTGTACTCCTTTGTGCACAGTTTGGAATGTTGAAAATAATCAATATTTCAGCAAGGATAAAAGGTTATGCAGCTTGAAGTCTATTACTTACTTACAGCCGAGGTATACCCCAGAGGGCAGTTGATACACAAACATGCTTCCAACCCAGGAGTGGAAGGACCACTTCCAAGGATGAGAAGGCAGCTCAGTCATTATTCATTTTTATTACAGCGGTACCCAGGCACTGCATAAATATTATTTCTGTCTCAGTAGCCTCTTGCTGAGCCAACCAACAGGATGCCAATTAGTGATCACTTTCTAATCTTACTTTTGGTCCTCTACTTTAAACATCTATTTACTGGTAAACTGACAGAGATCTCTTTACTCATTTCAATGGCCCAAACCACATTCCAATTCATAAGAGCTACACTATATTTATTCTTTCTGTTAATACTTTTGTAAGAAAACTAGGAAAATCCAAAACAAATAACAAAACCAGAAAGCTCGGTACACACAGATGAAAGTATATGTCCACTTGCAAGAATAAATATGCAGTACATTTCTGTAGCATCTTATATCAGATTTTTAACTATCATGCTGTATACATAAATGTCAAACGTTAGCAGGATGCAAAGGAGACACACAGAATATTTAAATGTCAGCAAAGTGCAATGGATTCCTAATTTTCACAGTCACTTCTGCTATGTTTCTACGTTCCATTCAGTAGTCAGATGTGAAATGACATCTTTCAGAGAAATACTTAGCCTACTGCCCTAAAATAAACAGAAAGAAGAACTCATTCCTTCTGCGCCCCAGGATAGAGAAAAGGGAAAGATTGTTTGCTCTGGGTGGTAATTAAATGCCACCGAGGACAGCATGTGTGTGTTTATGTACATGCACACATCCACCGTTTACTCTGAGTTGTAATTAAATGATGCTGTGTTTGTACGCGCACCCACTTATCTTTGCCAAATCAAAGAGCACAGAAGAATAGATCAAACACTCTCAGTTAAGAGAGAGACAGACTACATCAAGGTTTGGGCTCCCCTAAATCTTTCATGTAGGAAATGTTAGTAATCAGTACATCGTGACTCTTCCAGAAGCACAGCCCTGTCCTGGCAACTGTAGTTCATGAGGCTTTTGACTTGTTTGAATACATTCATAAAGGTTTATCTTCTCTGCTCATGCGAGTAATTATTCTTCTCATTCACACTATTTACTTTAAAACTTGGCACTTCTAAATTTCAGCGTGCAGCATCCCTGACAGGGGGTGAGCAATGAGACTAGAGCCTAGACAGCACAAAGATTACAACCTCTGCTAAAAGTCACTGTCAGATTCATAACCATCTCCAAAGCTCTGCTAACTTTGCACTGGTTCACTCCCAGCCAGTTACATTTACTCAGCAGAAGATGAATTTTATAGTTAAAACACATAAGTGACTCCATGGAGAATTCTTGTGTCTATGTTCAAAAGCATTTATTTATACAGCAATTAAATGTCTCTATAATTACATTTTATAAATGTTTACAGCTCATCTTCAGAACAGGTGAATAAAGAGGAATTTAACTGAAAATTAAAGGTACTTAATGCACACTGAGAAGCAGAAATTGACAGGAAAGGTTATTTTTTGTGAGACTTGTTGAGGAAGGAAAACAGGCTGCCCATTTGAACAGACACAGAGATTAGATTGCCATTGGAACTAAAATGTATGGGCAATTTTTTTATATATATTCAATAGCTCAGAATCGCATTCAGCTTTAATTGCTGTGTTCCTGCCCTACTACACATGAATAACTGTTTTCTTCTCTGCTTCTACATGGGAACTACAAAAGCTCATGCCATCAGTAGGGTGGGCAAAAGAAGAATAACATACTGATGTTTCCTAAAAGACATTTGAAATTCAAATGTGTTTTTGACACACACTACTAATGTCTCTGCTTAGCAGCATTACTGCCTTTGGGAACAGTGCTTATTTTCAGATGAATACTTTGCCTATTGTATATTTTATGCACTAATTATCTGTAGAAGATAACATTCGTATTACTTTTAATTTCACTAATGTAATAACATGGCAGGAGATTTTTAATTTATGCTGCATATTCACCTCCCATTGGTCCACTGATGGCTGTGTGAGTCCACTGATGGCTGTGTGAGTCCACTGATGGCTGTGTGAGTCCACTGATGGCTGTAAGTTCGTACACTATCAGATGAGCAAAACACTTCTGCTGAATTATCAGAAATGCAAAAGCAGAGAACAGTGAGGAAATACCCCAACAGTGAGCATGCCCACCTCACTCAAATGCACTTACGAATTTGCCTTTATCTGCATTTTGTCTGCAGTCTACAGAACACTAAAGAAATGGAAACCCTACCTGAAGAAAGCCCAGACACACAGACAGGACAGTGGGTGCACTGCACTGATTTCAGGTCTGTTTGCCATTTCCCCCATAGAGCACTTGTACACAGTTGCTTGTCTTGAGTTTCACAGGACAAAAAAAAACAGGACACAAACCCTGTAGATAAACCACTATCACTCTCCCTTGCTTCTGTGTGGGTTTTTGTGGCACTTGAGGCATGACAGCCAGTGAAGGTATTGCCTCATCAGTCGCCTCTTCCTCTTCTCCTCCTCCTCAGAACGTACACTCATTAACAATCCAATAAAAACATTTTCACCATGTTTTCAACATCCATGGCCTTATTTTCACTTTTATCCAGTACTTGAAGTGATTGAGCTAACTTCTGTCTGAGTTGAGATTAAAGACTCCAACTTTTTCACATCTTGTAGCACAACTTTCTCTTGGTCAAGGCGTTTCCTTCGCTTGCCCAGTTGCTCGGCACCAGCACTGCCAGCTCCTGCACCCAATTCAATCCAAACCTCCTAAATGCCAATTTTCTTCCAGTTCCCAAGAACAGGCCAGGGGAAGTAAAGCTGGATCCTGAGAATGCAGTCACTGAACACTCTCTGGCACCCGAGTCTTACCTCATACTCGGTCTAGGATTTCCCTGCATGGGCTGCATGCATTGAAAGAGCCCTGGCTATAGACTTTATTTCTTATGCTTTCATTCTCTTCACACAGTCATTAGATCTGGAACTTTTTGCAGTGAAAACACACACAATACACTGCACTCTGCTGTCTGTAGAGATACACGTCATATTGCAGTACAACAGTACACAGAAGTCCACCGCACTGTGCTGAATAACTAGTTTAGACAGCATCCCCTTCACTCTTGAGTCTGCCCGGAAAATAGAGGTTACAGAACATCCTCATCTAGCACTACCTAATTTTATAACCTTACTGTTCCTTAGAAAGTCTTTTGTGTATATCAGATATTGTTTAAAATTAGCCTAGCAGCAAAGGTGAATTTCTTAAAGTTTAAGTCTAGGATTAGAATTACTGCTTGGAGTGTTTATTCTAACACTAGTTTCTACTCACCATAACCACACTGGAATTCCATACAACACAGCTAGTAAGAATGCCTATTAAGTTTAAACTTATCTAATAGAACTTGGATTTAATTTCTAGAGGGAAGAGCTGGGTAAAAAACCCAAATGAAAACAAAGTACAGAAAATGCCAAATGGTACTACTTAATTTCTGTACTCTGTTCTAGTAAAGCGGCACCATCATATCGAGCCTTAACATGCACTGCCTTCATTTTGGGCCACTCTTTTCAAGTTCATTAAGTGATTCTGTGACTGTAAACTTGCTAGCAACAGGATACTCCACTTTATATGCACTTCCTGCCCCACTGAGTTTAAATGCTATTTTACACTCTCAATTGAACACTCAAAAGGCAATGTTACACAATAGGAATTTCATGCATCTGTATTAATGCTGACTATTGTAGCAGAGAACTGGCTTCCAAAGCAGTCCCAGCATTACCTTGGAAGACTTTATTACCAAGAAATTGAAAAAAGTATTCATCAGGTCCCTCCTTCCAAAAATGAAGAAGTAGGCAAAAGACAAAACTGGGGGGTTCCTTTCCTCTCCTTTCCTCTCCTTTTCTCTTCTTTCCTTTACTTTCCCTTTCCTTTCCCTTTCCTTTTTTCTTTTCTTTCTTCTTTTCTTTTCTTTTTCTTCCTTTTCCTTTTCTTAAAAACCCCCAAATATCACTTTGCAATATTATCTGACTCCAGGAACCACAACTTTTAAGTAAACAATCACATCTCATAGAGATGAGGGACAGGAAAACTTGTGCCAGAAGCAGAAAATTAATTAATTTAATAACCGACTGTATCATCACAGCAGAACTCTCATTTATAAAAAGCACACCTATTTGGTGGCTCATTTGCTACAGAATTCTAGCACCATCCGCACCAAAACTGGTGTCTTCTAAGATCAAATTTCCAGCCTGCAGCCTGCCTTACTTATTATTTACAGTTGACCAGGGTTTCATAAATATTTATACAGGAAGCACTTTGCTGAAGTTCCTTGTAATTCCTAGGTTTGCATACATGAAGTTATTTGTCCCTCTGAAAGCTGAAATGTTACTATGCACATTAATAAGTATCTTACGAAGTACAGTTTTAATGTATGTTTTACTTGTATACAAGCCTTTACATTCTGATGCTCTCAAACAGCTATTCACATAAATAACAAAGAATGCTTTTGTTATTTATATGAATACAGCAAATATTACCCCAGCTGGACTGATGTGTGAAGAACTTCAACTCCCACCACACCCCTGGTGCTAAAAAGCATCTTGGATAACTGGGGAAAAAAAAAAAAAGAAGAAGGTAAAAAACCCCACAACATAAAATACTCTGAGTTTCTCGAACAAAGATATTTTGACCGCTGCTCTACCTTTACATGTCTACAATCCTGCTGCTTAAGAATGAGAAAAGTGACTATGAAAAGATGCCATCAATCCCATCCTGCAAAACCATGAGACTGCCACAGACATACAGTAGCTGATACATGAACAGAGCTGAAGGAAACCTGCCTTCCACCTTCAGGAAGAATTTGGAATGAGAATGTAAATTTTTCTGAGTTAACAGACACATTTCTTCTCTCTCTTATTACACTTTTGCTCTCACATTCCTATGCATATGCTTCTGCATGCATTTCCAGATCCACTTGTCGGTCATCTCAAGAAGCAAGGAAACATCTAGGAAAAACCCCACAGTACCGCATGGGGGTGGGCAGGGCAGAACTTAGAACCAAGCTTCCAGGTCATCGCTGCCTCTGCAAGTTGATTGCTCAACTCACTACTAATGTGCTGCACAATGCAATTTTATTGCAATTTCCCAAGGAGGTGGAGGAAGGGAAAGGGGAGAACGCATCCAGCTGATGAGCCCCGCTTAGGTTAAAAACCTGCTGAAAGCTCTCTGCAGAGACATGCAAAGAAGGGATTGCAAAGGAATTCAGGATTGTTCATGTTTCCAAACTAGTTTTTCCTTTATTATGTATTTTTGTTTACTAAATAATTATGATGTCCCTGTTCAATGTTACTCACAATATCCTCTAACACCAAAACCCCACCTCAGAAAAATGGCTTTTTTCATTTCTTTTTCTAATAGGAATAGAAGGTGATTCAGTTTCTCGGATATTTTTCTTAATCAAAAAATATAAAATTAGTAATGGTACTTGACATACACCTTAAAAATATTTTTGCTTCCCCTGAAGGCAAGATTTACATGCCTCTGGAACCATCACTGGACTAAATGATTAAAACATTTATTTGCCACACGACCTTAACAAACCAGCTCCTGAGCACCCCATTAAAAATGCTGAATGTATTTGCAATGTTTTGAAGAGGAAGCTTGATAGAGAGTTATAGTTCGCCAAACTGGTTTGCTTCATTTCAACGTTAGATCCTCAAACCCTTCGTCAGTTTACTTCCAACCTAATCTGCATTTCACAGCAATATCCTATTGGAAGTTACTCAGTCTGCATATTTCACAAAGACCAGCTCATTAGTTTCTTATCTACCAACCTGCTTCATTACATCACACAATATGATATAACTTCATTAATTCTAACAGAAGTTATATGTCATTCCACAGACTGATTTTCCTGGTTTGATCCTGTTTCTAATAGGTATTTTCATCCTTGCTACAAGGATGAAAGGAAGTGATATTCACACAGTATGAAGTTCAAACTAGGGAAAGCTCATTTTGTATAACTTGAAGTGCCAAATGCAGCACACAAAATAAGAGAACATTATGACATTAAACATGATTCGTAACAGTTGACCTTTGAATCAGATCAAAATGGCACTTCTTCAAAACTATATCTGCTCTAGTCTAATGTAATGTAAAGCAACAAGGGACATTCACTCAAATATTTAGAGGGGTGGTTTTAATTATACAACTGAAATATTTCAGCTTTATTACAGTGGCGAGATTTACATGAGCTTATTATGACTTTATAGACTTGATCTGGTTTAAATTAGGAAACTACTTTGTAACTTCCTAAGTAAAGATGCAGATTAGAATTTCTTTAATCAGCTCAGAGGTGTAACATTTGAATTAACCGTTCTTACACTGTGCTTTTCCTGATAGGAACTTCATACACACACACAAAATATGTATGCAGATTTGCTCCACAGAGGAACAGTGAAGTAAACAAAGCAGAGACAGTGTGCTCTAGCATTGTGACTGATGGGCAGTTAGCACTAGGTACAACTTGAGCTGTAGAGACTACTTTTTAAGGAGTCCCAGTACTTCAAGACTATTTTTGACAGTGGTCTTCTAGATCCACTTGCCACATATATATATGTCTGCTAAATCATCACAGCAATTCTGATTCATTAAAAATTTTTTGCTCAAAACTTCATTTTATCAAAAGCCCAACTACTCATTACTTACCTACTTCACCAAGAAGTCCATTGGAAAGAAAACCAGAAAGGTACCCTAGCTGTGAAGATGACTCTCGTAACTAATATACTGAAATACATGCGGGGAATCCTGGGTCTGACTAATTTTGAGTGATCTGAGATGTGAAAGTTGTGCTGCCAATCAGAGCAGGGACTTGGAGCAAGTTTCTCAAAAGCCAAGTCTGTACCTAAGAATTCCTGACAAGGGAATGACACAATGAAGTTTCCATCCCAGGTTTTATAACCTCCACACTCATACAAATTAAAAGAATTGCCTGGGTAGCTGTGTATGTGCATGTTATAACAAAGCAGGATGTGTTATATTTCCATTATTCTAGCCTGACTGAGACACACCTTTTAGGTATTGCCTTCTGATGGATGCAGCCAGCCATCACAACCACCCCTAACATTACGTGAAGACTTTTCAGTGACAAGATCACTAAAAATGGTTAGGATCCCTGTAGAATAGTTTCCAAAGTGACTTAAACTTTGAAATAGTGAACTGGTTAACTAGATTTCACTGTAAGAAAACAGGTGTTAAATATTTTCTGAGGAAATAAGCCTTTGTAAGAGCTGTTATACAGGTAACTAAAAAACTAAGAACTAAAATGTATATGAAAACTCCTTGACAGAGTGCTAACTGAGGCACCTGGATTGAGAAGCCCATGCTCTGAATTCCTGAGTACAGGCTGCTTCACTGATGTCATGAGGAAACTCCTCATTGTGTTAGTTTTACTAAGAAACTAGAAATTCACTTTAGTAGGTAATACAAGTCCTACTGCTACAAAGTCAGCTGTTATCACTAAGTCTGACTAATTTGCAAACAACAGAAGAACACGATTTTTGGAATACCAGAACACAATTACTCTCTAATACTTTAATGCCCAATAGTTCTCCAAGTTAACTAGTCAGTGCACAATGTCAGAAATTACACAGAAAATACTATGGCACAAATGCTTACAATACACAATTTGCCCTTGAGGGAAACCATCCTTCTCCCCAGGTCTGTCTGTGGAGATACAGCTCCTAATTCAGCAAAGCACTTACGCCTAATGTTTAATGCTTTATTTCAACACAACTCAAATGCACAGGTAAGTGCTCTGTGGAACAATGAGGGATTTAGGCATATGCTTAAGTACTTCACTGAACTGGGACTGTGCTTCTATTTATAGAAAGCTTTTTGTTCCAGTTTTATTGTTCAACACTTATAGTCATCCTATGGCTTTTCCTTCTGTATACCTTCCCCTCGCACAGCGAAGCTTTTAGGGCTATAATTTTCTTCCAGAAGTCATAGGTTTAAAATCAGAACTGGTATCATAAACTCCTCCAATATCATATTTCTTTCACCATATTTACACAGAAATATGCAATAACAACAAAAAATAGGCTGAATCATAGGAAAGTTATGAAGCCAGAAGTCATACAATAACAGGTTGAAAAAGCTTCCTCCCCTGCCTGCACTGAAGAAAGCATCCATATAGGAACTAAACAATAACATGTGCACCCTTAAGTGCTCATTTCCACCTCTCCAAGTGTCCTTCAGCATGCAATATTCTGTTCCACAGACAGAGAAATTCAGCAGGGTCATGTCTGAAGCAGAGTTTATTCGACTTGAAGAGACATCAATGTTGTACACTTATTGCTGCTGCAGAGACGCAGGCTGCTAACAGGTGCTGAGTGGTGTTGTGAGAAGACAAAAATACTTCCAAATGACTTCCAGCTCAACACCAGTACCTCTGTATTCCGATTTAGAAAACATCTCTCTCCATCGCAGGGTACCTAGACCTACCAGCTCAGCTTCCACTGTTAATGAACATAATTTCACGAATCTTTGTTTTCATTAACCAATCTCTCTTCATAGATATTGTTATAACAAAATTTCCACATCTACTGAAAAATCTCTAAATATTCTACCTGCTTTATTAACAACAACAATGACCCACTGTTGTTCTTTTATAGATTTTATGTCCCCCACAAACATATACCTAGGGCTTCTATTTTGTGTATTTATGCACAGATCACCCAAAGACAGTGCTGTGCTTCTGGGATAACTGAAAATCTGGTTGGCTAAAACCAGTAGATTTAACTGGCATCCCTCTATTAAAACAGCTGTAAAAGGCATGTTTCCATCCAAAGCAATGTCAAATATAAGGCTGTTTAGGAATTCAAAAGGCTTAGGGGAAAGGATTCATGTAGGTATTTGTTGAGAATGGAGAGAGAGTGCTACAAGGAAAGAGGAAAGGCAGACAGCAAAAGACAGAGAAAGAGAAGGAATGACGAAAACAGCCAGCTCCTCAGTGGTGCGTAACAGCAAAGGCTGCAGCATCTGACGTGCCTGTGTGCTGGTGGAGGGAGGGTGGGAGGCAAGGCAGAGCACTGCTGCTGTTATGTTTGATGCAGAGCCCATGCTGCACAGCAGTAATAGCTACTGCACAGCTCACCTCCCACTTCCCTTCCCAAGGAAATCCACCACTGAGCTTTTGCTGTGGAAAGCTGGCAGAGAGAAACTCACTTTTCCTGATTCTTCCTGTGCTCAGGGGAACAGATCTTATACCCCCTTGTAAATACTTGTACATAAACAGGACCAACTCCATCGTCCATTTCTCCTACAACTCATGACTTCCAACTCTGGCTGCCTACATGCATTGGAAAGGGCAAAATTATGTCCCAAAAGCATATTATTTCCACAAAGTGCCTTAACAACATAACTCAAAGCCACTGAAAAATGAAGGAAGCTTTTCATCATTTTCAGGGGGTACTGAATCAGACTCCAGTAATCTTCAGCTGAATTATTCACGGTAACTTGTAAGCCATTATCATAGAAGGACCTCCATTAGTCACCAATTTAGAGTGCAGTTTTCAAAACCATCCAACTTACAGATGCACAAATCCCATTGACAAGCCAACAGGACTTAAAAATTCCATTTGGCTTCCATTCCTCACCTTTATAAAAATCCTGTCCTTAAAATTCCATTTGGCTTCCATTCATCTCCTCTTTCAAAATCCTGCCCTTAATACATTAAATATTTCTACTGTGTTATCTATAACTTATTTGACAATCAGGCCATAATTGTTACTTGGAAACGGTCTCTTGACAAGAACACAGCGCTTGGTGCTAACTTTACAAATGTGAAATTCCCTTCACAAAGCCAGATGAAATTTTAATGGAAAGGGTGTTCTGTTGTGGGCAGGTTCTTCTACTCAAAATGCACTGGTTCTCAGAACTGTGCCTGCAAGAACACCACCAAACACCCTGATGTTTTCACACAGAGAGGAGACTTTGTTGGTTGTGTATATGTAGAATCAACCACAGTTCACCTCTACTTAAGTAAGTGGCTTTAATAGTCTTTTTTAATAACACTAGAAATAACTTGCAGATACAAAGAGTGGTTTGCACTTACAACAGCATTTTCTATCCAAAATTATCAGTAGGCTTACAAGTAGTGATGAATTAATCCTTGAAACGTGCAGGTGAGGTGCAGCCCATAGCAATTTAATTACTAATCTGAAAAAAACAGCACAGCAAAGACAAGCGATTTGTACTGAAGGCAGAAAATGTCCCCTAACAAAGCAAGTAAAACCACAGAGTCTTAGTTCCCCCATCCCATGCCCTAGGCATCATATACGTGCAGTTCTTGAATCGTTTCATGCTGTTCCCTTGAGGAGGAAACACGGTACATTATCAAGGTGGAGCTGTGCTAACAAGATAATGGTACAAACATGGAAGACATTGCTAACATTGCAGTTGTATTTTATTCTGATTAATAGGAAAGCACTGGCTGAGATTTTAAGGGTGGCCATACATTTCAAGCAACTGTTACAAGTCAAGGGATTTCACTAGCATATTGACAGAAGATGTGAAAGAAGCCCAAAAAAAGAAATGGAATTTGGGTGTGCAACTTCAGCAAACTCAGTCAAATGATCTGTAACATCTCTTGAAGGGATGATCAAGGAGTTCAGGAAAATGGACAGCTACCAACACAGCCTGTATAAAGTACTGCAACAGATTATCTCAGTGCAGAGGGAATACAGGAAGCATTGTAAGAGACTATGACTGTTAGATCCAGAGCCTTTAAAGGCTTTGACTATCAGAAGAGATTGTACAAAAGGTGAAACAAGAGCATTTAACAAAGAACAAGTAGAAAAGAATGGCCAAAACCTCTCGGTTATGATCCAGAGGAGCCAACACACAAAAGAATCAACAACTAATGAGGAGCAATAAAAAGGCAGTGGGAAAAGGATCTATAAATATAGTGGAAATAAACGGAAGACAAAGACTAGCAGAGGTTCTTTGCTTCAATGGGAAAGGATTAAAAATAACAGATGATTAAGTGAAAGCTGAAGCATTTGATAGGTCCTTCATATTCTTTTAATGTCTCCATCTAAAAGACAATGAAAAGTGAAAAATATTTTACAGTGATTTTTACTAAGAAGACACGACTACAGGCCCGAAAGAACAGGCTAGAAAATATTGAAAGAAGCCAGACATACTCAGTTTGATAGAGAATGATGAAGTTCACTGCAGGGTACTTAAGGAATTACCTAAAGCCATCCCCAAACATTAGCTACTATACTCAATAATGCACAAAGGAAGGGTCAAGCTCCCAAAGGACTGTGGAGAGGCAAAAATAGTATGCAATGCCAAAAGGAAAGTAAGTCTAACTGGAGAAACTGCAAACCAATCCACCTCCCTCTTATGCTGAGGAGGATGCTGAAACAAGTTAAATCATCACATAACCACCTGAAGGATTAAGTCCCTGAAAATAATCAAAGCAGCAAAGGAATTAAATGTTGGTTTTGATATGCTAGCCAGCCTGCTAAAGAAGGAAAACCCAGTAACAGGCAATTCATACTGGCTCCAGGAAGGTTTTTGGTAACTGTCCAACATGACATTTTCACGGGACAGTAAGGACTGACACAAAATCACAGCTTAGCGTGTGCACAGCTTCTTAAAAAGCAAACAAACCACCACACAAATTACTCAGATTCACTGTCAATGGAATGCAATATCACATGGCTCACTGCAAGACTACATCTCACTGTATACAATAAGCTGGCTGTATACATTAACATATCTCAGGAGAGTGAAACGTTTGGGAAGTGAGCAGGTAGGGTTCGTATTGCCTTCAGTCCACAAGCAGACAAGATGAAAATTAGAAATGAAACTTAATATACTGAAGAACTTGTTGAAAAGTAACCTGTAAGCAGAGCAAGTGCAAACCTGGAACTCAAGCCAAAATCCAAAATGAAGCTAAGCCGAGTTCTGCTGGGAGGGATCTGGAAGCCACAGTAGGCTGTAAGTTACATATAGTACAACAGTGGTTTAGAAAAAGGTGTATGCCAGGATGTGTAACACATAAAATAACCTTTCAGTTTTTCTCTACTGTCCAGAAACTTGCAAAATTCAAGTTGAAAAAAGGAAGGGGAAAAAACCAATCGCAAGGAAATTCCCAGTAAATACAAGTCTGTCTTGTCACCTTGTTTAGCTGGGGAGCAATAAATGTTAGTAATGCCAAGAAAATATGTTGGAAACACTTCTGGGTCACAGAAAAGGCAACACAATACCGTATCTTCTGGAGGAAACAAACCTATCAACACCAATCCTCACTGACCATAATGGCATTTCCTTGTTCCTATTGCTCTCAAATTCTTTAGCACTTGACACAGCAGCAGCAGGGCTACAGTGTATAACAAATTCATGTTTCAGAGTATTTAACCTTTCAGGAAGAATCACTCTACCTCTTGCAGAATGATTCTTGTGTCATTTGCAATTTTAATCAAAAAGGGGCCTAGTTTTTATCAAGGCTTTTGGATACTTGGTACTTAATGTAATTAAGAAAACCCCAATAATATGAAATAGATCTTTTCCAGATACAATTTTGACATTTCGTCTTCATGTAACTACTTTCTACTATTTATAGACCAAAACTGATGTCAGTCTCCTATTTTTAGTCCTCCACAAAAAAACCAACCTGATTTAAAGCTAGTAAAATACTTCACACAGTAGAAAAATGTGGAGAACATGTAGATTTTGTAGACTAAAGCAATGCATTAAAACTACATTTGAACTTAAGCCTACAAGTTCGGTGCAGCAAAGCAGTTGTATATACACCTAATATTGCCACCAATTATTTTTTCTCGTGTAAGTTTGTTCTCAAAACCACCATTTGGCTTTTACTGTGACTGTAAGCCAGCACCTAAATATGCAGAGATTCAGTTCCTCAGATGACAAAGAATATGGGGGTTTTTTTAATAAACTGAATTTATCTTAAGCTTTGGAAACTGTTATCAACAAAACTGCTAAGAAATCTGTATGATAGCAAAGAACATTCTTCTGCTCTTGATTAGCAGAAATCCCATTTAATACTGCTGTGTAAAATCATTTCAAGACGCCTGTTAGAAGACTTTCTAGGAACCCATCACCTATTGGGAGTTTCCTGCTTAGGCTACAGAGAACATTCCCTGAAAACAAAATTCCTAATAGTTCAACCCTCTTGAACATTATTATCCTGTTTAAATAATAACAATATTTACAAAAATGTTTAAAATACCAATACCTTCATCACAAAACCTGAAATGCTGGGTAGTCTAATACATGGGCCTGTTCTCTATGTTCTGCTGAATGCAATCACACCTTCCACAATGGAAGATTTCCCAATTAGTGGGAAGAGCTTCCACCACTGAAGAACTGCTATTCAATATACAGAATAGAATATATATGATCAGCAAACACATTCAAGGTGACACTGTGACTTCTGTAAAGTAAAGCCATCCAGAGGCTTGGAAAGTATCTCCTGCTTATGATGAGATATCAAAAGGAACATGATAGGTGTTAGCCTCACTGTTAACCATCAAGAAAAAGGAGCTTCTCCTCACCAGAAAAGTCCTGAATCATACAAGAAGACATGAATGTAACATCCAGTGGACGTCAGCAGCTGCAGGATTTTTATGCAATCTTCATCCCTGCTGGATGATTTTATATTAGGCATGCTTTTCGTGAAGTTCAATGCAAGTTATTTTAGGCATGTTAATAAATAAATTAGGCTAAAGCTAATTCCCCAAATGCTACGGAATTAATGATTTATTAATCTTAGAAATCTAAACGCTGAGTAGAGACAGCTTCAGCATTCTGGGCTTCATACCACAGTAGTTTTCCAAAGCTTGACAGGCATACCCATGGTCAAACTGCTGTAAAGCTTGGTGGCTGTGAGAGGGAGACATGATTCAGTCTTGTAGCTCCAAATCCTCTCCCTTCAACAAGTAAAATCAATCCTTCCTTAATGAATTTCCAAACCCATGTGATGGTTTCCATACATACATACAATACATACATACGCAGACTGCTACATGCAGCAGGACAACGCACCTCCTTCACAAGAAGCACCAATGGAAGAAAGCAGGTTTGGAAATAACACAGTGCTATTATTTTTTAAGGGCATTCCCCTATACAATTAATTCCTAGTGCAAAAATCCATGTATTATGATGACTGTAACACTTAGCACACAGTATCACTGTTGCTGCTCTTCCACTGATGTTTAGAAACTGCACCACAATGTTGCCCTTACAAGTATTTGGCACTCCAAATAGGGCAACTTCTGGAAGCTGAGCAGTTCTTGGAATGATGGCCTTGAAATAGGAGTGATGGGAAGACTATAAAATATGCCAGCAATGTGAATGAAGCCTTTAGATCAGAGAAGAGAAATAAGTGCACATACATAACCTTCCAGAACAGAATTGTTATTGAGGCTATGAGGGCATTGACCTGAGGACTCAGACTGACAAAACTCAGGCTCTTCAGAAATTACGTCTTTTTCTGCACACTTAAAGGTATGCAATGAACCCTTCAAAATACACTTCTTATTGTACATGTCAAATATGTAGTGACTTCTGCCTCCAAGAAACATTTAAAGCCTTTTAGGTTTACCTTCCAGTGTATGGAAGGTGTCTCACCAGTGATTTTATTTATAAGTTACAAAATAGTCAATAATTCTGAACCTAAGGTTCAAAATATGTGAAATCAAGGCCTTTTCCAAAATGATCTTGAGATACACGTCCACACTGATGCGCAAGGGGTGACCCAGGAAAACACCAGTCAACTTTGGATATGCTATATTACATCAAATAAATGTGACAGAGTCAGTCACACCTATAAAATGCAAGTCTGAAATAGCTCACTACTAAATAACTTCATTTATGGAGAATGAAACTTTTTTTAGAGTAAGCTTCAGCAAAAAATAAGCCTTTCTGATTTAACTGATAATTGTGTCACATGAACACAGAGAGACCAACATGTATGTCAGCCACCGTGACACACATTATTGTCACATCTATTATCCTCTTGCACATAAATATTACTTGCCCATGCTCATTTTTCCTTTCTCAAAGATATTAAATTTTTTCATTTCAAATAATTTTATCCTTTTGCATTTGCCACTTCTATTCTTAAACAGTCTGCACTTATCTTTACTTAGTTTTTAAATGTTTAAAACTTCAGTTCCACTTTGAACCTTGTGAATTGCAAACACTTACCGCACAGCATACACTATATGTAAAGCTGTTTTCAAACAGAATTCTTAAGCCTGACACACACATTCCAATAGCAAGCTTCATCAGAACTTTGAACTTTGTTCAAGTGTCTCTTTTAAAAGATGTCAGCAGTGACACGATTTTGTCTAAATGCAAACATTCATCCCAATCCCAATTATCTATCTCCTCCACAACCATCTCCCATCAGACTGTCATAAACCAACCACTGAACTCTTGTACAATTACTCTGCTTTTTCTTGATGCTCCACACAGATTATTTTTTCCAAACTGCAGTCATTGTCCTGCACCTATTCTAAAGTTACGATGCAAGTTTCAGGGTATTTTGAGTATCAGAATCTTCTTTTTAACCTCACTTGCTATGCTTTATATTGCTATTACAAGCTTTGGACAAATAACCAGAATACGTGGGGTTTGCTGATGTAGATAAACCCTAAGCTAGCAGCTAGAAGATTATCTATATTCAGACAAATAGTCCTCCTTTCGAGTCCCATCACTAAAGTTACTGTGGTAGGTGATCTGCAGCGCTTTATTCTTAGCTAACAAAGGATAAGGAAGCAGGCAAATGCACCAGGTTTGACCCAGCTATGTACAAAGAGGTAGCTAAAGGTGTCTGAGATGCCCTATTGTGTCTGATCCGTGATGTGGGACACAGTGGAGACTCTGAAGCAGTGCAAAAGGCCAGGAGGGGTGCCCTGAGGCATCTCAAATGACAGGAATACCTACCTGAGGGGAACCAAACCAAACCCACTGGCTACTGTAATGGTCCACACTCTCCCCACCATGCTCCTCTAAAATGAATCCTATTGAGGGGGCAGCATCAGAGGATATCATGTAAGTATATCCATTATCTCCCCATGGAACTTATCAAAAACAATAAAAATTTACTTGGCATAATCATAATAATACGGAAATAGGCACTTGAATAGGTAAAATAAATGGTCTGGATAGAGGGACATGTCAGAAATTTGGATCAATATCACATTCAATAGCCTAGATATTCAAGAGATTGTGGTACTAGATTTATAGCATGTGATAGAAGTGGCAATGCTATCAAATATGAATTAAGGGTAACATAATACCTGCATTCATGCCATCAAAAGTTAAAGTGCAAATGTTAATATCAATACTAAACCAAACATTTAATACGTTTCATTCTGCTCTAGGAAGAACTTACAGCAATCCTCACATTGAAAATGGAGCTCGACATTAGATCATGAAGTTACCAAAAAGAACACTGAACTAGTTTGTCAGCAAGATACAAAGCCACAGACAAGCAATCACTTCTTCACATGAGAGTCAAGAAAATACTGAATCCTATTTGAGTCCCTACATGAAAATCAGTCACACGTAGATGAATGGATGGGATCAGAAGAGCTACTTGTGAACACGACCGTATGCATGCAGTCCCACTCAGTTCCAAAGAGCTGCTTACGTAACCAAGGGCTTGCAGCATCAACCAACAATACATCAGTATCCTTTAAAAGATCCCTCTTTGCTCTCTGGGAGTTGAGTTACAGCAGTGTCAGTTTTCACACTGTCCATAAACTTACATTTCAGTTTATTTCAGCAGCAGTCCTACTCCACGCCATAGCTTTCAGCCCGCCTATTTTCCCAGCACCTTATCTCAGTACCCATGCTTCTCAAATGCCACGTTACCACAAAATACGCTTTAAATAAAAAGAAAGTATTAGCATAGGATTAGGTTGTGTTGGTGTGATGTGATAAAACAGCATGACAATAGGAGGGAGAAAAAAAACCACAAGCAAAAATGATCAGCAAGAGATGCACAGAAAGAAGTAAACTTTCTGACAGTTTAATGAAGTAAAAGAGAGGCTTCCTCTCGTACAATACAGGAGGCCTTTCCTTCAAAGGCGCACAGCGGAGGACAGCGCACCTTATTTCTTATTTCTAGGACAGTCTCGCAGTCAGAATTGTGGAGCAGGAGCCCCTGATGCTCAGCCACGATCGGGAAGCACACCTCGAGGAAGGACATCCGAGCACAGGCGGTGGGGATGGAGCCTGCAGCAGACCCGACCGGGACGCGGGCTCCCCGAAGGTGCTCTCTGGGTGACCTATGGAGCGTTGTCTCCGGCCGCGGTTCCTCCGCGGGCTCCCTAGGGCGCCGCGGGGCTTTGGGAACGGCCGCTTGCAGCGCACCTTCACATCCCTCGGTGGTAAAGAGAGCAGAGCCCCAGCCCTGCCGTACCCGGCTCAGCTGAGGGCGCAGGACCTGGGCGAGCTTCTCCCTCCTCAGCCCCCGGCCCCGCACAGCCCCGCCGAGGGCGCGGGGCACAAATCTCCTTCCAACTCCCTCAAATGTGCATTCCCAAGAACAGCGTCACCCCCTGAGGTCCGGACCCCGGCCCCGCCGCCCGCAGCCTCCCGAGCGCTGCCGCGGGGCTCCCCGGGGACAGCACGGGCTCCG
>JANHGB010057851.1:10831-27926 GCA_026283785.1 Coracopsis vasa
GCTCATCCTGCTGCTGCTCCGCCGGGCGCTGGCCGCCGCAGGTAAGGGGGACCGGGGAGCAGAAGAAGTTTATTGAGGAGGGGAAGAGGCGGTGGGCAGCGTCCCAGAAAAGGGTTCAGTGCTGCTTACTCCTTAACAGGGGCAGCTCGGGAGCGGGAATCCAGCCTGGGGACATGTATTTCATTTGTTCTGTTTTCTTTAATCTAAAGGTTGAGGGATGTGCAGGGGAGCGCAGGTTTGAGCCGGGGGAGCTCAGCCGCCCTCCGCGCCGGGGGATGCTCCGGGGGATGCTGGCTGGCGCTCCGCTCCCGGCCCGCCCCGCCGTGCCGCTTGCTTTTTATGTTGATGATGATAATGATGATTATTTTCTTGGGAAAAGCAAAACAAACGCAGCCCTGTTTGCAGTGTCGCCGGCTGTGATCCCCCAGCGGGCCAAATAAGCAATTATTTCTTCTGGATATATTTTTTTTTTTATGTGCCCTTTTATAAACAGAGCTATTGATGGCCGGGCAGCTAAGTGGTCTTTTCCTATGGCTCTTCAAAGTTTCCTGTGCGCAACCCAGTCTTGTGATTGAGATGCACTTAAATCCAGCCCTTCCGTTGGTAATCGCTGCCACAGACAATAAACAGAGGCACGTCTCTCCTGCTGCCCTCTCTCGTTAGGATTCCTGTGATCAAATTCAGCTTTTCTGCTATATTTCCCAACCACCCTCCAACTCATGAGCAACCTCTGCATCTCAGGACTTTGTCCTTTGCCATCCTCCGGCGGTGGCAAGCCAAAGGTGCTGGTGTTTATCCTCCAGGTATAAAAAGATGTCCTTAAGTATAGAGTTCAGAAGTGGAGCCCTATAAAGTTTGATGGCTTTTAGAGGCTGGAAGAGACCGTAGCTGTAACTGTTGGGGCTTCGGTGATGGGCAAGGTCGTTATCCCCGTGGGAACTCTGGAGGACAGCCGATTGCTCGCTTCCCGCAGCTTCTGGCAAGGGGTTGAAGATGCGTTGCAAAGCTGTGCGCAGCACAGATTGGTCTTGTTAGTAGTTAAAAGCGTCTCCTGACAAGCTGATTTTCTAGGAAAATGAACCAAGCCTTCTTTTCTGAAGCGCAATTAAGGTGATGAGGAATTTTGGGGAAGGAATTTAATTAGATTAATTTTTTTTTCCCGCCTCCGCCACACAAAGATCTAATGTTTTTTGGCAAATGGAAAACAGAAATGGCACTATTGAGTTATTCAGTGCCCTGGACGTTGCTGCAGCAGCATCCTTCAGCCAGAAGGAACTCTCCCTTGCTGGAAAGGGAGAGGTTCAAGAGCTGGCAACTGGTGTCCGGCTTGGCCAGAGCAGTGCCGTGTTGTAGAAGGGGTGAGCAGCAAGGGGACAGAGGCTCAGCATGGCATGGGATGCTGTACGTGGCAGGGGGTTGGGAAGGCTGGACTAGCCAGGCTGCTGCGGGTCAGGGTTTGGCTGTGGCCAAAGCAGCCTGGAGCTGCTGGGGATGCTGGGGGGGAGGGATGTCAGCTGGGTTGGTGGTGCAGGACCCCCGTGACAGCTGTGTCCCATGCCATGCTCTTTATTTTTGCATGCACCAAGTTCATGCAGGGGTTGAATTAAAACTGGCAGGATGGAGGGAGTGAAGAAGAGAAAACAAGTTAAACCTGACCAAGCTGGATCAGTTTGAGTCTGGGGAGCTTTCTGAAGGCACACTGTTAATCTGGCGTATGTAAACATATATAAAGTTTTTAGCTGTAGAGCTATAATTAGGGCTTCTCCAGGAGTGTTGCATAGAGATTGCATGTAATGATGCAGAGGAGAGAGCAGAGATGGGTGCTCAGCCCTGGTGATAATGCCTTCCCTTCCCTTCCCCATCCTTGCCTGGTTTTAAGGAGGGAGAGGGAGACATCACCCAGAAAATAATTTTCTCTTTTAATAACAGAGATGGTACATATTGTTTGTGTTGGGTTTTGCAATGAGGGGTGCGGGGAGAAGCGTTGTTTTGGATTGAGGTTTGAAACCCAGAAGCAGTCATCCCACTCATCCCCAGGGCAGGTGCTGTGCTTTGGGGGGAACCCCAGCTCCCACCCGCATCACTGCCTCCCAGTTCTAGAGCTTTGCCTGCCAGGCTGCTCACCATGTTTCATTCTGCTTGTGTGTGCTACCCTCCATAGCAAAACAACTTGGTGCAAGGATTTTGGAGCTTGCTTGAGAGCCTTTCCCCACAAAGCTGACTGCACAGAGGTTGCAGAAGGGCTGCTGAAATCAAAGGGTGATGATAGTGGGGGGCTTAGCTGACAAGGGTGTTTGCAGGTAGTGTGACACTGCCATCCTGGTGAAGGACTGTTCTATCCCTCTGCTGTACTACCTATACCAGGGAAATACCTGGGGAGGGAGGGAGCGGGATATTGGCACTGCTGTCCCCTACTGGCATGGGTCTTGGGCTCTTGCACATCAGTGGCAGGAGGCTGCCTGCCCGCTACTGTCATCGTGAGCAGGTAACAGGGGGAGAGATATGCTCTGAGACCTGTTGCTCATCAGCAAAGCCTGCCCTTGCAGGAGGTGGAGGCTTGCTCACTTGAGGACAGGGGTGTGTGTGTAAGAATCTGCTCTGACTTTTTGTCTCCTTCTCCTTCATCTCCTTGGTTTTGGAGCCCTCTGTCTTAGGAGGGGGTGCTCTCTGTGCGTGATAGTGGCAGAGTGAAATAATAAAACAACAACTAAAAAACCCAAAAACCAGAGAGAAATGCAAAAATACTACTTTAAAGAAGGCAGAATCTCTCGGAAGTGGTAGTTGGAGGGTAGGGGAGAAATCCAGACTCCATTTTCTCTGTTTAGAAATCAGAAGTGCACCACTACTGACCCAGTAAGCAGCTTGGAGGGTCCAGCTGTGTCCTTTATCTCCTCTCCTCTATAAGGTCCCGTGGGTCCTTTTGATGCTATGTACACTGGATCCCTTTCTGTCCCTGTCCTAGCTGTACAGGAATAATAATAATAATAATAAATTTATATTTTGGATCAGTTGAGCCAAGAGGATGCAAGGAATTTGGTTTTGCTTCCATTCTAGCAGCAGTGCTTTCAAGTCCTCAGCCCTGTGGTTTTCTCCCTCCCAGTGTGTTTGGGGCTGCAGCTATCAGCCTACCAGCCCTGTAGGTTATCGGGAGAATCCATGAGCTAGGCTGTGCTGGGGAAAAGCCAGGCTTGCAGGCTGGTGCCAGAGAGGCGGCAGGAAGTGCTGGGCTGCGAGGTGAAGACGGAAGGGGCTGTATGAAGTCTGCGAGGAGTTCATTACAGCAGATGTTGGTGCCATAAAGCCACAGGTTCCTGCTGTTTCCTATTCACTTATATCCTCCCAGCTTTAGCAATGCTAATGCGAGTGAAAACATTTGCTGGAGCGAGGGGGAGGTTGGGAAAGCATAAATCATCAGCCCATTCCCTCTGCTCTTTGCTGCTATCCCACCCGCATGTCTTGCCTTGGGAAGTGGGGAGATTAATACGGGTGCAAGGGATGCCTGAGCCGCTCGCTGGCTGCCATCAGCTCCACTGTTGTGTTTAAAGGCCCACTGCTCTGATCTTGTTTTACTTTAATAGGTAGAGCTGTAATTTGCTGTAATCAGTAGTATTGTGCAAGCCACCCCTGCTTGTGAGTCAGAGCGCAGTAGTACCGAGTTGACATAGCCCTGGCCCTTTGGATGCTGGGGGGGGTGGAAAGAGTAGAGTGTGCATCTGTATCTGGTGGCATGAAGACTCATTCTTCCTGGGGTGATCCTTCCCTGGCTCTGCCAGAGCTGAGGACCTGAGGGAAATGTCATGCGAGGTGCTTTCCCCCCCTATACAGAGCCTTTGTGGTGCACCAAAAGTGCTGAACTGCTTTTGAGTGATGTGGCTCCTCACAACAGGCTGGGGCACTGGAAAAAATCCTGCATGACCTGCAGTGGGGTTGCACTGGGGCTGGGAAATGCAGAGCTTTGACTTGGGAGAGGCAGAAAGCCCCATAAAGCTGCTCTGATGCCTGGTTTCACTCCCGCCCTCTGAGGGACCTCTCTTGGTGGGAGCCTAGAGGCCCCTAGCTGCATGCAGCACCCTCCCCAACACTCCCTAAATCTCTGTCTCGCTGTCCCCGCAGCCCCGCAGGCTTGGCTGACGCTTGACATTTTACTGTTGAGGCAGCTTGGGAGTGTGGGTTTTCTTTTAGCTTCATGCTGGGTCCCAGCACAGAGGGTGACGATGTTCTTGAGGGTCCCAGCTGGGTTTTAGTTTAAATCGGTTTTGGCCCCTTTGGGGGGCAAAGCGCTAAAACCAAGGGCTGCAGGGGGAGGCTGGGGAGCCAGAAGGCAAGCGAAGCATCCCGGCTGCACAGAGTATTATTTTTGAAGCCTCCTGGTTTTTCGGAGGCCTGACTCACGGCGCAGGAATGCGCTGGGCTGGCAGCCCTGGACCTGCTCCTCGGCGGATTGAAGAGCTGCCTCTCCTCCTCCAGAGCCCGTTCCCCAGCCCCAATCCTCCCAAACCGCTGGGCTGGGCTGGTAGCAGCCGCATGTTTGCTGAGCTTGGATTTTTAGGGGATTTTTTCCCCTTTCCCTTTGCTATTTGCTTTTTCACATAAGGGCTGCTTCTTTTCTTTCCTTTTCCGATGGGGCTGGGGCAGCTTGGCAGGCCGTAGCAGAGCACCTCTGGGTTGCTTTGGCTGCTTGGAGGTGAGAGAAAGGTAGAGCGAGCACTGAGATCAAACAGGAGCCAGGCTGGGAAAGGCTGGGCAAAGCCACGCTGGAAAACGAGGAAAGGGAAGGGAAACAAGAATTATTTAGCACGGGGCTTGCTCTAGCGTGTCCTGCACACTGCCTTTAATCTCCTGCGGGTCCCTCCCCACTGCAGCCCGGCACGGCCCCACTCGGCTCTCCTCGGCCCCCTGCTGCCTTTCGTGGCTTCTCCCAGACCTGCTGCTTGGCTCAGTTACTGGGAGGGCTGATCCCCATTGCAGCGGGCCCCCCTAGACCCACATGGGTGTGTTACTTCTGGGGTAGGTTTGTAGTGGAACACCTGGGGCGGTGGGTCTTGGTCCTCATCCCCCACCTGGGGAGCCAGACAACCTGGGGTAACTGGGTGGGTGTTGGAAGCTGTAGGCCTTAACCCAGACTTTTGTTTGTTGGGAGTGTACCTTGGGGTTAAATCTGGTAAAAGGACTGTGATGACAAGCTTGGCTCCCTAGGTTTCTCAGTGTTGGGCTCCATGGAGAAGTTCAGGTGGGGAAGGGGATAAGCGTACAAGCAAAGCAAGCCACATGCTGCCACGATGCTCAGCAGCAGGTAGGATGTCTTGCAGCTTAAGAAGAAGAAAGTGTTTTCATCTTTGGTGTGGGCTCTGCTTCCCACCTTTCCTCAGTTCAAAGGTCTCTGCCAGGTCCCTTGCCTGCCTGGAGTATCCATGGAGGCTGCTGTGTGTTCCCTCCTCCTGCTTCAGCCCTCAACCCCACTGTAAAGGGGACTGATGGCCAGGCACTCAATGGTTTAGGTGCTGGGAAATAACCTCCTTCCAGCTAATACATTGCTGACATTACTCTTTCCTCTGCAGAGAAGGTATTACCAGGTTCCAAGCCTGCAAGGGGGTGGCTGCAGAGCAGCCTTTGGCACATGCATGGGGATGGCAGGCTGCAGGCAGGGGCGGCAGTGGCACAGGGGTCCCTGAACTGCACTGTGACCATGAGGCACTGCTTCTTCCTGGAGCTGGATTTGTGCAGGTGAAATATGTATGGGGAGGTGCATGCTATTGCCTGCCACTCAAGGCACTGTCTGGATGGATGGAGCTGACATAGACACCCAGGATGTAAAAAGCAAATGTTTTGAGCTATTCTTTCCCCTTTGGCTTTGCTTGTTTTTTAATTTAAAGGCAGTTCTGTTTTTTTTTGAGATTTTTTTGTTTATTTGTTTGGGTTATTTTTTTTACCCTGGGAGACGGAGGACACAAGTTGAGACACTTTTTAAAGAGTAATATATCCAGTTATACAAGAAGCAAACTGAGCAGAGCTCTAGCCTCAAACTCTGAAGCTTTTCTCTGCCTATAGGAACTGTGATGTCCCTTTCTCTGGGAAAATGAGTCCTTTCAGGTAAGGAAGAAGATCTATGTAGATTTGCAGAGCATCTTTGGGGGTCTCCTTCTCCATATCCATCCCTTTGCCCCACAAATCTCATCAGTAGCAGTCTGTAATACACGCATGTAATACACAGACATAGCACAGCTGTCCTTGCTTCTCTCTCCTATTTATTCCCATAAGATCCAGGAGGAGGAAAAGGGCTTGTTTGCCCCATGAGCAATCTTTGCCCTGCCTGAATATGAGGGGCTGCGAGCATGGGCTGTCCTCCTAATGGGTATAAATCCCTCATCAAACCAGACACAAAAGTCAGATCCCGGCATCTCTCACCCTTCCAGGGGGTCCTGCCAGTATGGTTTCCATAAAAGTCCCACGAGTAACCTTTGCTGCCCCCCGGCTCCCCTCCTTTGCAAGGCTACACCAAGTGTGAAAGCTGAGGGATTGTTTCCCTTTGAAAGAGCGTGGAAAATCTCATTTTGAGACGTCTAATGCGTATTAGATCCATCTGCCTTTCGAGTAGAGGCCACCGCAGGAGGAGAGGCGAGGCGTTCTGAGTGCAGATGCCTGGTGCCCAGGCAGGATTCGGGGCTCTTCAGGAGTGATGCTGTGGGCAGCATCCTTGACTGGAATATCTGTACAGGCGGATAGCACAGGATGCTAGAAAGAGGTGGGGGTGGGAGGTGGACCCCACAAAAATTCCATAGAGGTGGAGAAAAGCTCTTGGTATTGATGTCAGTGCATGCAGGTGCAGAATTACTTTGGATGCTTTGAGGCTTACCCTAGGTATGGGATGTAGCCCACCTTAATATATTGAACCAAATCTGTCAGGTGCAGGTATAATGTGTGTGAGAGGGTTTGAGTGCAGGATGGTGCGTGAGGAGCACTCCTGTAAGGCACGATGCCAGGCATCCCTCCTTGTTGAAATTGTATGGAGGCTGACGTGCTAGCTATTGAACGACAGGAGCCCTGCAAGGGGGAGGCTTGCACTGGGCAGGGAGATGACAGCTTGGCTGGGATGAGAGCATGATTTTTTTCTACCCTGGCTTTGTTCTCCTGTTGGTTTGTGAGTCTTCCATTTTGCGGAGCGACTCTCTCAACTGAGACTTGCCACTGGCCTGGAAATTATTCCTGATTGCCCCCTTCTTGCTATGCTTCCTCCTTGTTTGGCAGCATTTAAATGTCTCTCCATGTCCTCCTGCATGATTTGAACCAGGAGCAGTATGGGCTGTCCATCTCTGAGTGGACTCCTTGGTGTACCTGCATCTTCTCAGGCGGTGGCAGGCTGGAGGGACAAGACATTGTAAAACAAACCCAGGCTCCGTGGCTCACGGAGGCAGGAGGCTATTAAAAGTGTTGCATTGCATTGTATAGCGTGGGAGTTTTCCTTAGGCAGGAGGTTAGAGAGCCCAGAAACTCCTCGGGACAGATTTAAATGGAAGAAGGGACACGCCTGGGATGTGGTGTTGCAGCCTCCTGTCTGAGATTGCTGTCAGTGAGCATCAATGCTTTCTAGGCTGTGAGGTTTTGGGCTTTTTCATGACCAGTGGAACACACGGGCACACCCAACTGTGGCTGAAGGCACCAGGAAGGTTCTCAGCAGACCTTGCTTCACTGACTGTCCAGTTTCCTGGTGGACCCATGTGATGTGCTGGGAAGTTGTAGTTACTCCTTCAGATGATGTTGACTGCTAGCTGGAGAACTGAGAGCAATTGGGGTGGAGGAACGGGGCTTCAAAGAGTTTTACGTAGATGGGTGAACAGAGCTTCTTCCACTGAGTTGATTGCCTCTGCCTTTATGACATCTCTGGGGGGTGTGCCTCATCCCCCCCTTGCATGGTCTGTGAGTGGGAGCTGATCTCCACATGCTTGTTATCCCCCATGAAACCTTGTCGTCCTACACTGTCACCTGGCTGCGTTATTGGCTCTATCTCTTCTATCTGGCTTGAAGAACAGAAGGAGGGTGTTTTCCAGCAGCCAGAAAGTGGTTGCTATTTAAAACAACCAGAAGAAAAAAAAATAAATGCGGTCTGCTGCTTGCTTTTCATCCATGGAGCCAAATGGAGCCGAACAAGCATCCCCACCCTCACCTGGAGGGGCATCTCTGAAGGCTTTGCAGGGCCTGTAAGTGAAGCTAGTAATTATTGCTGGTCATGAGGGTGGGTCTTGCGATGTGGCCATGCTGTCTGCTGTGGTCTGGCCTGGGGCCATCACCTTGTTTCGGATGGCCGCTGTCCAGGTGTGGGATCCCAGCAGCCTCCCTCCACCCCTGTTTATCCCAAACAGGCTGGGGATGCTGCTCAGGGTGTGAGTACCTTTGCTTCCCTGCCTGGCTTGGCTGTTTTTACAGTTGCTGGATGGTGGTACAGTGTTCCTGCCCTGGAATATTATTTTGAAGGTTTTTCTTTCCCTCCTGACAAATGTGAAATGTAGAGAAGTGCGTAAAATGAAAGCATGGTTCCTAAGCCCAATTACACAGCAATTAAAAATTATGAGTCGCTCTCTGGTCTGGGTCGCTCCATTGGAGACTAGGCTCATTTTCTCTTCCAGCCTATCTTGGAGAAGCTTAAGTGCCCTGTCTCTTCTGCTTTCTGGGACCTGATCAGAGGACACCTTCCTAGAGCAGGTCAAGTATTGATGAAAATCTGCATCAGGCTGGAAGCAAGCTTTTCCCAGTGCTGAGGAGCTCCTCACTGGGGCTGTGGCATCCCTATGTGGCTCTGTAGGGACTTCTCTGGGTTGCACTGGTCTATCTGTGTTGGGGACAAGTGCTTGGTGACAGTGTCGCTACTAGGCGCATGCCTGGCTCCATCAGCACCTCTGGGGCTGCAGGCTAATGCTTTGGACTGGAAGGAAGAAGAGATGGCAATTTGGGCTCCCCTGCCATTTCCACCCATGCATTTCCACCTGGGTCTGTGGTTCCTCTTGTCCTCCTCTTGTCTTTAGGAGGAGATGCTTGACTTAGTTGTGCAAACACATTTTCCTGGAGGACGTGTCTTGTCTGATGCACATCATTTTGGCTGCTTTTCTGCAATGGGAGCCTTGCAAATGCCTCCTTCTGTGCTCTGGCATCTGCTCTAAAGGGATTTGTTTCAGGAGAGGGGATTTGGCTGCACAGCTGTGGAGCACGGAGCTGCTTGGGTGACGGGGGTCCAGAGTGTGATGAAGCCAGGGTGTGCGCTGCCAAGGGCTATAAAACTTATTTTCTCCTGCTTTGAAGTCCCTCTTTTTTCAGGTTAAATGATTTGCTACTAGTGAATGACTCGTCTACTTGGGTGAGGCAAGCAAGGCAGGGAGGCATGGCTGTGGAGGCTTTGTATGTTAAAATCCTGTGGTGCCGTAGCCCAAGGATCCCAGCTTTGGATTGCAGGAGTTAAAGCCCCACAGTTAATCCCTGTAGTGGGCACTTCAGCTACACTCTATATATCTGTATAAAACACTGTACTGAGGCACGTATTCAGACTCTAAAATTTATACACCAAGATAAAAATACTGGCTCTGCCCAAAGCTGGAAAAGCGAGATCCAAAAGCTGGGAAGAGGGCTGGGTTTTGTTTGGGCTCAACAGTGACTAACGAGAGTTGAGTTTTTAAAACAGATGCTTGGGATAAACTGGTTATGCAAACTGGGGCGAATTGGGTAGGTTCCTTTGTAGTTTAAAACAAAACCCCCGGAGTCTGGGGCGTGTTGGGGCTGGTCCTGCTGGGGATGGAAAAACCCACGCGCCAGCTTTGCAGATGGGGTCCCGGCTGATCAGGAAGGCTCTCGGGGGATAAGTGGTAGGGAAAGCCACAGGTTACTGCAGGGCCTCATCTGTCCAGCTAAAACGTTGAGTAACGCCAGTCCTAAAAACACAGCGGGTTAAAAATAGATATTTTTAATGTGTGGTTTTGCAATACCTGCAAATAGGAATTCATGCTGTGCTTGGCTTCAAGAAACCGTCAGGTTTGCTCGTCCTGCGCTGATGAAAATATATACATTCAAAGGTTCTTTGGGGTTTTTGCTGTGGTGTGGCCACAGCCGGGAGAATGCTGTGGGGTACGCAGGCGCGCCAGCAACGCTCGGTATGCCTTGCAAAGCCAGTCGGGCTTGCGGGCCGCAAGGCTTCTGGTTTCTATCACAGCCTGTACTGTTTTGGCCAGGGGTACCCATCCATCCATCCATCCCACAGCCTTCCCATGCTCCGCAAGGCTTCTCTTGACTGCGGTGCTTTAAGGACACTAGAAAAAAGAAGCAGGTATGAGGGCCTTAGTGAATTTTTAACTTCATCCCGTGATGTGGGCTGGAGGAAGGCAATGCCTTGCTTGTTGGTTGGACAAAGTAATGCTCCGTAAAAAATGCCTCTCGCCATTTCCCCATGGATCAGTCGTCTGGGTTGAACACAAACAGGCTTAGGCTGCTGTCGTCCCTTTGCAAGAAAAGCCCCGCTGCTGGATGAAGCAGAAAATTAGATGGAAACTGCCTAACAGGAAAATAAAAGATGATTTTTGCACACACAGAGGGGAAAAGAGGAGGTGAAGTTGCTCCTTTATCCTGCTGGCAGCTAGCACCTGCCCTTCGAACATCCTCTGACCACTGGCACCCCGCAGTGCTTTGGCGCTGCTGTACCCATGTGCTCTCTCTGCATCCCAAAGGCTTGTTGCTCTTTCCCTCTTCTCATGCTAGTGGAGAGGAATGATGTTGGGGGCTTGAGCAGGGCAGCTTTTTGGTGGTTGCTGGATGACTGGGGAAGGCAGAGCAGGTTTTTGCTGTGCACATGCTTGTGCTTCCCCCTTTCCATCTCCGTATCTCAATGGCATACTGGCTCTTGTTTTCATTAGTATTTATGGACTGGCTATAAGGGGACGCAGCAGATCCAGCCAGGCCATTAATGACCCCTGCATGAAATAGCAAAGCCCACTTAGTGGTTTTGGCCGAGGGGTTTTACTGCAGCCTCTCCCTGTCTGCCGCTGCACATCTCCTTCCCTTAGAGAGTGATGGGGAGGGCTGCCGGCACGATTTCTTGCTTAAAGAGGAAAGGGCTTGGATTTGTGTGCCTATGGGAGGCAGGGGAAGGAAAGCGTGTGTGAGTCTATGGAAAGTATAGGGGGGAGAATGCAAACCATATGTTTCTGTGAGGGTCAAGTTGCAGAGCTAAAACCAGCAGGGAAGCAAAAGAAGCCGGAGTCCTGCAGTTTGGCTGCGCTTTGCATCTTGGTAGGTGTTGGGAGGGGGGATCCAGTGTGGCCTCCTGAAGGACAGTTTAAACAAACCCACCCTAAAAGGTGATTTGGGTCCCTGCCTTGGCACTATGTGGTGTCACTGCTGTCCTGTATATTTAGGGCTGGGGTCCAGGACGGTTTCCAAGCCATTAAGGTCCTGTAAATAAACAGCAGAGGTGCTGGGAAGAAGCTTCTCTGGGTTCCCCTGAGTTCATAGCGTTTGCAAGTTTGATAGGAAGTCAAGGGAAGAAATATTTGCAGGGAAGACAGTGCCTGCAACTTGCTGGAAAAGCAAGGTCGATGCTGTGCCATGCTGTCCTTGTGCTCTCCCAGCTATGGAGAGGACAGTCAGATGAAAAGATCCATTTTCCCTTCTTGGAGTGGAAAAGTTATGTGCCGGCAGCTGAGAGCAGAGTATAGACTTCAGACCTAAGTGATACAAGCTGGATTCAAGTGCTTCCAAAAACAAATCCGAAAATAGGGGGAGCAGCAAGGTCCCACAGCAAATTTCAGCTGGGAGACACCTTTTGTTTCCAAAACCAAAGGCACGGAGACAATATCTGATTCCCTGACGGGAGCTGTTTGCAACCTGTCAGCTTGGTAACCATCTGCTCGCAGCCCGCGGGGAACATGCTATATATGGGATGCCAGAGAAGAGAGGCATTGCTGTGGCTTGCCCCTCCCCAGGAAGGGATCGTGGGGCACAGCATCTCCTTGGCCCATGCGCCAAGAGGAGCTCCTGTGCCTAAGACATCAAAAGTACCAATGGATTTATCTTTTAGCCGTCTGTCTTATTTGGGCTTTTTTATTTTTTGTTTTGGGGACATTTCTTTTTTTAGCTTGATTTCCTAAAAAAAAATCCAGACTTCTTTTGTTTTTTTCCTTTTTGCGCTCATGCAGAAGAGAGCACAAACTGCTGCATGCTGTTTGTGTGTCTGCAGCCCTCCTGCTCTTTGAGTCAGAAGTAGATGTCTCACAATTAAGCTCCTGCCTGATTAGGAAATTAGCAAAAAAGTTTTTATCTAGGCGAGCTGGTCAGCCGGTGAAAGGGATCTATTAATATCCCACTAAAAAAACCCAACAGCATAACACTTGCCACCTACTATTGGGAAACACAAACACCACATGGATGTATTTTGAGCAACAGATCTATAGGAAAGCAGGTTTTGTTCTGTCACTTAAGGGAGCGTGTTGTTTGAGCTGAGATGGGTACCTTGAAATACATGAAGGACTGAGGTAAAAACTCAGGCAAGGTGAGAGAAGTGCTGAAGGATGCCTTCAGGTCATGGCAAAAGACACTTGTCAGCAGATGACCTTTATTTGTTGTGAAGTAAATGGTCCTTCACTAATGATGGTTGAGTGGAGGAAGGGGAAGCAGGAGGGGAGCATCCTACACTTGGGTCAGCCAGTGAGAGATGGGGAGGGGAGTGTGGGCTTTCTTGTAGCCTACACACATGCTTAGGAAGAAATCACTTGGCATGTTGGATGTGGCAATTTCTCAGGGCTCGCTTTGCCAACATGGGTAGAGAAAAAACAAAAAAAAAAGAGTTAAATAGACATTTATGTAACTGTGGGGTCTAAAGGTTGGAGGAGTTCGGATTATCATAGACTTTTGGGTCAAGGGTATTCTGCATCTTTGGCTTTTCACATTTTTGGGGAGCAGCAGTCTCTGACCTGTCTGAAATGAGAGTATTATGGGGAAAGATGAGGTAGAAAAGAGCATCTTCCCGTAGGCATGGTGCCAGCTGCTTCTGCAGGTCCTGAGGGTCTCACAGGGTTCAATCTGGCTGGTATTTGTCCCTAGATAAGTGCCGTAATAAGCCTGGCCCTTGCTTTGCTGGCAGGATGGCCTCCTGGCTCATACCAACCAAGCTGCCCAGGAGATGCTTTAAGCCAAGAGGCACTGAGCCTGGAGAAGGGCTGCTCTGGAGTCAGGTCACTTGGGTGGTGAAATGAGTCCCTGTCCTATTGCAGAATTCCCCAGGTTTTAAACCATGTTATTTGCAGAGGCACTCTCATATTGCAGTGTGGAAGAAGGCCTGAGAAACCATGAAGAGGTGCTCAGGAAGGTGATGAAAAAGAGAAACTGGAGTTAAGGAAGCCAAAGTGTGTTTTCTTCCAGTACCAGGATGTTTATTCCAGGTAAAACACAGATGCAGAGAGAAGGCATCCCTTTTAATTTAAAAAAAAAAATTAAATAAATAACCCAAACCTCTATGTTGAAGCTGCTGAGAATGTGACTGCCCCTTGTGATGTTTCACAGCTGAGATCATTTCTGGCTGAGTTAATCCACTCTGGAGGTTTTAGTCTCAATCTGTCCGTATGGGTGAACTCAGAATCTGGTTGGTTGGTTGGTTGGTTTGGTTTGGTTTTTTTGGGGGGAGGGAATATCTCAGTAGTTTGGGACCAAAATGTAAAATAAAGCTATGAAGAAGAATCAGTGAAGAAAAGACTTTCAGGTTTTTGGATGAATTTTGATCTGGAGCTGCTCTGCTGTAATTTTGCACATACAGATAAGTGAAACAAGAAATGCAGAGTGTTTGCTAAAAGAACATTAGCAGAAGCTGGAAGGAATTGCTATTCTTTTCAGAAATAGGTAATAGGCATTATTCTGGAGTAATTAAATTTCATGAGTGCTTATTTAGAAAGAAATTTAGTCCACTCAATGTATTACAGACTTTTGGAGAAGATATTAAGTCCGAGGCAAGCAGGCTGCCTCTGGGAGCAACGGAGACTCAGAGCAGGGCTTTAATTTCAGCGGTGTATCAGTGTAATAGCACTGTTTATAAGCTTCTCTTGCCACATGAAAGCAACGTTGCATTATCCTGGTTGGTCCTAAAAGCAGCGAACCAGCAAGAAGAGGCCTGATTACAGAGCAGCAGCTCTTTCTTCCCATCACTACAAAAGAATAGACAATAGAAACCAGGATCCAGTTTTAGCTCCAGTAATGCAGTGTCCTCTTTCTGGTGGTCATGTCACATGCTGCCTGAGTAATTCCCATCCTTGTTCTGCCTGGAAAACCAGCCTCGGAGGGAGAGAGCAATGGTTTTGGCTGGGTGGTGGCAGGATGAGGTGCCCTGCTGTGGGTGCATGCTGGTGGTGATGGTGCTGAGGGTGGACCTTGGATGAGATACAGACTTCCGGGTCTAGGAAAGGTGATGGCCTCCAACATTAATAGGGGCTGGAGTGCTGTGGAGCCGGTGGGTTGTTGAGTGGGGTGGGTCATCGCCCTTAGAACTGTGGGACAGTTTGGCTGGTGCCTGGGGTTTACTTCGAAGACTGAGCCTGAGGTGTTGAAAGAGGGGCTTGCAAATGCAGCTCTCTGTTCACTACTTGCTCGTGCCGTAAGCCTGTTATCCATGCATTAGGAGTACTAAAAAATGTGATTATATTTTTCCTTCAACAAGAATAACTAACTCAACCTGTGAGTAGCTGCAGGACATGCAGGGCAGCCAGGAGCTGCAAAGCCTCCCTTCTGGATATGGTTCCTGCAGGTCAGGTTATTGTACAGCTGCATTATGTTCTGCTTCTTGCCTTTCTAAGGTGGTTTGGAAACAGGACAGGGTTCTGTTTCCAGCTTGTTTTGTGTAGCTTGGCTTCCCCAGCCTGGGATCCTCATGGGATTTAACAGGTAAAGGGAGAGCAGGTGATTGCTAAGGAGGAAAAGGGGGACCCCTTTGAGGCTGAGTTGCAAACTCCATCATTGCACAGGGCGCAGAGGAAACTCTGGCAGAGTTGTTTCTTTTTAAAGCAGGTACACAGCTGGCTGGCTTTGACCAGGTGTTCCCAAAGAGCTGTATGGGAAACCGGTGGAGAGAGAAACTCACAGCAGGAAAATCACAGCTCTTTGTGCCTGGGACAAAGAGTTGGTTTGGAGTTACAGAGAAGAAAAGGAGTGAGGCTGGGGGGGAAAGGTGTTGTAAGATGGGTATTGGGACTGGGACAAAATGAAGGAAGCAAAACGGGATTTAATGAACAAATACATTGTTGGGAATGATTGAGGATGCTGGCTCAGGGGGAATCTTTCACCAGCCTGATGGTGGTCATGGATGCTTATTTTTCCCAATTCTCTGCAGCTTTAGACATGCAGAAGACAAACTTTTCCTGAGTGCCTTGGTGGCAGGAGATGAGTGCCCAGCATCAGCATCTTTCTGCATATCCCCTGGGAGAGTGAACCAGGAATGCTGCCTGTCCTGCAGACAAGATCCAGACTTGCTGCCACCCCCCTGGTCTTTGGCCTCTGTGGGTTTTTAACCTTATTTACCCTGCTCATTCAGTTTGCAGTTAGGAATCCTTTTATACACTGAAGACTTATGGTTCAGCCTGAGTATGTTATCATTGTGGTGTCTGATAAGTTTTCTGCCTTGAAGCCCTGGGGAAGCGCCTGTTCAGGGTCGCTGCAATAGATTTTCCTCCTCTTTCCCACCTGCCTAAGACTAGTGTGATTCTTACTTACTCCTTAACTTAACGGAATTACTTTCATCAGTGAAAAGAAAAATGCATGCTCTAGCCAGCGTTGTCCATAAAGGCTTGTAATGCTTCTCCCTGCTTTCATAAATTCATAGATGGGTGTCAGAATGTGCAGTTAGGAAAGAATAAATCTCATGATTATTTGGCTAAGCTTAGACTGTATGAAGAAGGTGGCAGGGGAAGGATGAAGGGTTTGTCTCAGTGGGTTGTGGAACTGGTAGCTCGATCTTGGATGTGAAGATGATTGAGGGAGTTGGTGGTGAAAAGGGAGGATGGTTTTATGTGAATAGCATAAAGGGGGAGCAGTGGAGGGACGAGGACATTGCGTTTGCAAGAGGAGAGATGTTGAAGCATCACTTTGAACAGGCTTGTGATGTCCTCTGACCATCCTCTGACAGCTGCAAAAGTTGAAGTGTAATGCCCAAAGAGAAGGGTCTCGCCACTCCCCTTTCCATCCTGCTCCTGGGTCTTGCAGGTGGGATGTGGTTGCAGTGCTGGGATTGAGGGGAGCATCCCCAGGACCCACTGCATTTGGGGTGTGGGTTGGTGGGTCATTTGTTCAGTGATTAAATGACTGTCTGGACCACCCATTGGGATGTGTCTGAGTGGCTCGGCAGGGCTTTGTGGGTTAACATGTTATCAAAGTGGCCATTTGGGGCAACTTTGCTTGGGCAAAGTGAGGATGTTGCACATCTGAAGCAACCCCTGCCCAAACTCATGGCACTCGAGCTAAAACATACACGGTGGGTGATTGTGCCACCCTCCTGTCCCTACTCGTAGGGTGATACAGGGGTTCCTGTTGTAGATTGGTAGGCAGGAGGAGGTACCACGTGGTGTGGGATTCTGAGCATCTATAGAAGCAGCCTTGTGTGCATTAATCAAAGAGCTGCCTGCAGCTCCCCTTTCAAGCTGTAATAGCCAGAGCTGAGAGAGTCAATCCATATCTATTTAAAGCACTTCAATAAATAAAGATACTATATAAAATCACAGTGGCCCTGTACTCTCTCCTTGCTTCTAGGATTTCTCTTCCAAAAGAGACAGGGAAGGGACAAGGACTGTTAGGAGTCTCTTAGTTTGGATGGACGACCTACACCTCGCAACAGTGGTCTGGAGCCGGACACCAACTTGTGCCACTAGCTGTGCCTCTAGCAAGCAGCAATCCTGTCTCATGGGCATCTGCAGGGTGATAGCAGTGAGGGGGCCGGGATGCGCTGAGCTCCTTTCATCACCCCAAATAATGACAGTGGAGAGGGGAGGACACATTTTCTTATGGACCTTTTATTAAAGGCAGTTTCCCTGCCTTCTCTGGCACAGTGGAGAAGCTCCAATGGTGTGTTGTGCGCGCTGGCTTTTTT
>JANHGB010057856.1:0-26712 GCA_026283785.1 Coracopsis vasa
CATCGGTGTTATCAGTGCTGTTCCCAGGCCGAAAGTCAAAAACACAGCACTGCAGCAGCTACTAAGAAAGAGAAAAAAAAATGACTCCTACTGCTGAAACCAGGACAAGAGGTGATTTTCCAAGGCATGCAACCATCTCAACACAAGCTATTTGTGGATACATATGAAAATATGCACATTTGCTCCTTTCATTGTACATGTAACCACAAATTACAGGTTACAAGCATTCAACCTCCTTGAATTGGCATTTCTTTCCAAGGTCAGTGGGTGAGCAGTGGGTGGATGCCAAAAGTTTGGAGAGGAAGTACGCAGCTACTAGGTTTGCTGATAGATAGAACAACTTTTTTGTAGTGAGAAGAGACAGGGAGAAAGACATGTTTTTTCATGGATGTGGTGGTACCAGAATGCAGAATAGAAGGTGCCTGGACTTTTAGGTTATTGGTTTCTGTCTGATGCTAGAAGCAACTGAGGGACTTAAACGAAGTGGAAGGAAACCTGGTGACAGGACCCAGTTTCAAGTCTTATAATGCCGTCCTTCAAACACCGCCTTTTATTACAGGGACACCTCACCCACTGCAGCCACAGCCTACAGATGTGGAAAAGATGAAAAAAATGTTTCTGAATGTCTTCCATGTGAGCCATGCAATCCTGAAATAAGGAATATCCCTTTTAGGCATCAGAAGGGAACAAATGGAGAAAAGCCCTCAGTGGGATCTGACCAGCAGATCCTGGGCCATGGACAGAGGGAGTCCTGGGGGGCATTGTGCAGTGACATTCATGACCATTAGTGTCCTGATGGGAGGAAACGTTCTGAGTCACCTGCTTAGAGATTTCAAGTAGAAACAACTATTGTTGAGTGAAGCATGTGGACTGCACCTTAAAATCCAGCAGGGATGCACAAGAGAATGCAGTAGGTGACTTCTGTTTCAAGTAGCACATCTGTATGATCCATAAAGGAGTTCTATTAAATTACTACAAATTCTGCATTCAGACAAGCAGTAATATCAAAACCCATACTTCAGGTCTTCAGTTGGTCAGGAAAGATTTATTGTTTCTAAACACATAAATACTCAGCAGCAGGAGACAACTGCCTTGTTCTCAACCAGCACAGACTGGCTATGACAGGATACAAGCACAGTAGTTAATATATATCTAAGGTGAATTTTTATTTATAGATGTCTGATTGATATAGCTTTCTTGAAAAACTTAGACTGGTAGGGATACCAGGAATTTTCTGCATTTCCCTGCAGCCTTAAGTAGCTTTAATTTCCTGAAATTTCTTGTGATCATCTAAATTTTTACAGTTCTTTCCATTTTCTTGGACTCAGGTACTGGGACATGGTGGTCTTTCCAGTTCTGTGCCTGTTGACCACATGAGGTTCTAGGGGCCAAGGTAACTATAAAATAAATTTCTGGGATACTCAGAATCAATCCATATAATAATGACCTAACATTGTATGAAGCTCCATTGAAACCCGGTTTTGTTCTGAGCACTTTGGCTCTTTTAGCTGAATTTTAACATAGATCTAACATCTAGTTAACTAATTTATATCTAATTATTTAAAAAATCCACTTACATTCTAATTAATTCCAAATTGATAGCTGACTTAATATCAATTGTTGTCAGGCATCACAAGTACATTATAGTATAAATATAATAAATAAGTTCATCTGGTTCATCTGTTCTCTGAACTAAAAATGGTATCCTAGAGCTACAGACTGTTCAGGAATTTGTTCATGTTGAGGCTGTAATGTAACTTTAAAATTTCTAAATAAAAGAAAAGAAAAAGTAAGTGTCTTTAGTATAACTTGAGAAATCAGAGAAAGTTTTTATTTTTTTTTAGTCAGCACGATGCAGGAAGGAGAAAGTATATAAGCGTATTTTTAAATATAAGTAAAGATTATTTTTTTTATTCTGCTTCACCTGTTAGTCTATTTATCTCTTCATTTTGTCAGTGCTATCTTTAATTCCCTGTGCATTCTCAAGCATCAGCTCTAAACGGAGAACATTTCATCTTTATATCTCCATGCATGCAGCTGAAGCTTCTCTGCCTGCACAAACTTTGTTTTACTGCTGTTTTAGGATGTAGAATTAGATGTCTACATCCAAAGTACACCTTTCTACACACCCAGCCCACCGAATAAAACTCATTATCTTAAGACATTTCTATGGACAAAGGTTATGCTTTTCTGAGCTATATTAATCTCTTTGTGTAAACATCTCTAGCTTAATTGGTTTAGATCAGAGCTATACTGTTTTGAGTAAAAGGGTGTGATTACTGTGAACTAAATATGCCTGGATCAGCTCATCATCACCCTGCAGCATACACAAACCTATTATCATTGGAGTTGTGAGAGTGCTTGGAAAAACCCAGCCTTGGTAAGCAAATTCCTTGCAAAAACCACCAGAGAAGGTGAGTAACCTGCTGAGGAGAGGGGAGATTTAGATTGGATATTAGGAAAAAACTCTTCACAGAGAGGGTGATCAGGCATTGGATCAGGCTTCCCAGGGCAGTGATGGAGTCACTGTCCCTGGAAGTGTTCAAAAACCGTGTAGATAAAACGCTCAGTGATACAGTTTAGTGGTGGTCTTGGCAGTCCTGAGGTACTGGTTGGACTTGATGATCTTAAAGGTCTTTCCCAACCTAGTCAATTCTATGATTCTAAGATACTGTGAGCCAAAACAGTCTTCACCAGTCAGGAGGGTAAGCTATGACATGAAGAGTAACATTTAACATATGGCCAGAAGGCATGTAATAAATAAATAAATAAGGGTATCTAAGAGCTGCAGAAGCAGTTCTCTCACTGCCAGGCACATTGAATTGCTGCTATGCAATTCAGGAAGGAGGGTCGGACAGAGGCTATGGAGCTGAGATGAGTGAGGGAGGGGGGTAGCCTTGTCTTGCAGAAGTGTTTCCTTGCATCTGTCAATTGCTTCAAAGGGCAGAAGCCACTCTTTCAGCTAAGAGGCAGGAAAGGGCTTTCCCCTGCCTTTACAGTGTTTAAGTCCACCTCAGGACTTTACAGCCTGCACTAATGTTCAATTGTTAAAGATGGCAACAGGAATAGCCACTGTGGCAAGTAAGGAACTGAAGAAGAATAGAGTTGAACAACCTCATAAGAGACAGAAAATGGCTGAAAGATACTACAGAAGAATGGAAGCTCAGGACAATAAATAAAAAATAAAACCAGTAACAGAGGACCTTATCAAAGTACAAAGAGAATGGGAAAAACCACCACATGGAGAATGTGACCAATAAGTACAACACAACACTGTGCAGATTATATTAATGACTGTTCCAAGTGAGAAAGCAGGGGCATCTAAACATGCCTGGAGGTGAGCTCCCTCCCACAAGGTTTCCAAGCACAGCTTTTTCAGCCCCCTCCTTTTCAGTAACTAGGGAGGAAATGTTATAAACATTAATTTCTATTCAACGTGAGAGGTATATGAGGAACTAAGCCTCACCCAAATGCTCCCTGTTCTTCAGCGTTCCCTGGAAGGCGCTAAAGAGTTTTACATATCACCTCTAAAAAGCACAATGAGGTTTTATTCTCTAGCTCTCAAAGATAATTTTCTCAGGCTATTGATTTGACCATATTATTCCTCTTTCTGTATCCCCTTGTCTGGCTCCGTGTTATGTTATTACATCAAGCATAAGCATTTACACCTTTCCATGCACCACCAGAGTCTATACTCAGCCTATGTGTCATTTCTAAACCAGTAGCTTTCATTTCTGACCAATTCATGATGTTATCATCTTTCTCAAGCTTATCAGGTATCCTAGCATGAACCAGTTGCCTATTAGTACTCTCAGAAAGTTTTCAGAGCAAAAATCCCTCTGAAACACTCTCTTTTTGCTTGGTATCTACAAAAGCCAATTATTTTGATGCTGCAATAGTCCTGATTCTCTTTTACACCAGGATGAGGATTTTTTGTCACGGAATAGATTACATTTCCCAGTTTATCTTGAGATACTTGAACTGATTCTAACATTTGAGTTTGAGACAGGCTCCTTCAGAGATGCATTTGCTTACAACAGCTAGCAGTAGACACGTTCAAGGCAAATATCAGTCAAGAGTCAGTAGAACAAAGGTTCACTTATCTTGCCTCTTCCTCAGACTGCCAAGCCAAGCAGACCATCTTCTAGAAGGTTAAGTACATGATGTAAGAGGTGCCTCAACGTTTCCCTTAATAATTGATTCTGAGCTTCATCTGAGCTTGGCAAAGACTATCTGCTGGACAGATTGGTGCTTTATATTTCTTTCACAAACACAAAATTAGAAGAAAAAAGGTAACGACTTTGTCCTTGTTGCCTTTTGTCTGCTTCTTCTAACAAACATATTCCCCTGTCTCATCCTTTAGTTTTTGACATTTTTTGAACAGCTCCAGACAGTACCTCTTCTAAATTCCATGAGTCTCCTACATGCACTTCCAGTTACAGTAAGAGCTAAATCTAACCTTTCACTGCTTTCCTTTAGCCCCACCCTAACATACTGACACTAATGCTTATTGCTCTTTCCTTATATTTATTATTTAGATATTCTCTACCAATACACCTTCCACTGATTCCGTTCAATTCCTGGGGTGTGCCAACAGCTACAGTTTCTAGTCTCCACTTCACCAGTGCAGCGTAATCTTTTGATGGGTAGTTCAGGACTTTCATTAGCTGAAACAATGACAGAGTGTAGATTTTAATGTGTAACATGACTTGAAATGCATATAAAATTAATTTGGTGGACAGTATCTAGTTGTACAAGTCAACTGTCTTAAAGTGGTTAAATGCTCAAAAATGAAAGCTCCTACTAATTTGAATACTGTGAAAAATGCTAACATTTGGACTTCAACAGTGTCTAATGTTCTGTGCTATTACTGGCCTTGTGTTGGTCTCTCCATTGCTTGAAGGCCAAAATTCAACTTCAAGAAAAATAATCTAAGCAAATAATCACACAGAAGTATAGAAAAATACATAAAAGCATCCTTGATACAAAAAAATGTAAATCACAACACTTATAACTTATTTTCTTTTCTTTCTTCTCCCCTTCTTTTTCTAAGGCATAAAAAGGATTTAAAAAAAAAATTAAAACAAAACAAAACAAAAAAAAAGGAAATCTGGCATAGTTATCATTCATGTTGATGTCAACAGCCTTACATAGACAGGTTACAGGAAAATACCACCCCAGGGATCCTATTCATGGTGCACAGCAGGGCCCTGTCTGTAATTATTGTGGCCTAGTTATTTCTCAGGGAAAAAAAGTCCAGCACCAGATCCATTTTTTTTCTTAATAGGTGAAGTTGAACCTAAAGCACTGTAATTTTAATCAAATCTTTCCCATCTGCGTGTAGTGTCTCTGAGAAGTTGAAGATTTAAGTGTATGTTGTAGGGTTTTCTGAATAGTCCCAGAGGGGGGAGAAAGGGCAGAGAGACGGTAATTATGTTACACTTAAAGGTATTTCTGTTGCCAAGGAAGGGGTTTTTTTCTGTTACAGGGTTTTTTGGGTTTTTTTTTCTTTTCTCTCCCTGTCTCTTTTTCCCCTTCCTCTAGTGAGGATTAAGATGATGTCATAGATGGAAATGAAATATTGCAATGGAATAGAAGGCAAAATCAGAGTAAGAAGGGGACAATGATAAAGCAGCAGTTTGAAATATGTCCATTAATGGTTTAGAAATTAAAGATTACAAGAAGGATAATGAAGTAGTTTGAGGTAGTGTTTTCTGCATTACTTCTTTTCCCCAGTGAAGTCTCACACTCAGAAACCGTAAGAGCACTATCTTTCATATAATGAATAAGCTACCTTTTTTAGTTTTTATTTCTAAACTTTCATCCCTCTTTATGACAAGATTCCATAGTTTGCATTGCAAGTCTACTGTCTGTATGCATTGCAAGTCTACTGTCTGTACCATTTGCGTTAAATGTAAAATTAAATTTTGCAATTATGGCAAAATTTAAAGAGGAGAAGAATAAGACTCCTGTATCAGATGTTTCAGCCTAGCGAACACTTGGCCCCAAAAAGAATATTGAGGAAATATGTCCTTTAGCACTTTTCAGGAATGAAGAGAAGTAGAGAAACTGACAGCTAATACAAAAATCTTATTCAGAGAAAGGCTCATTCAGCTGCTATAGTTTTAAAACAACAACATGCTTAAAATCAAGTTGTTCTGCATTTTGTTGTTGCATTTTTAAAACGTGTGCTATCAAAGTATCACGTTGTTTCTTTAAGTTATGGTTTTCTGGTTTGATCTGTTGCCACTCTGGTTTCTAGACAATACCAGCATAACAAGGATGATCATGGAATCACGGAATCAGCTAGGTTGGAAAAGACCTTTAAGATCATCAAGTCCAACTGTTACCCCAGGACTGACAAGTCCACCAGTAAACCATGCCAGTAAGGGCCTCATCTACACTGTTTTTGAACACTTTCAGGGATAGCGATTCCACATCTTCCCTGGGAAGCCTGCTCCAATGCCTGACTACCCTTTTGGTGAAGAAATTCTTCCTAATATCCAGTCTAAACCTAGCCTGGTGCAGCTTGAAGCCACTTTCTCTAGTCCTATCACTTGCTACTTGGGAAAAGAGATGCTTACTGTTCAGCTATTGCTTAAAATCTCACTGTTTCTTCCCACTTATTAAGTCAAGTGTATATTTGGGCAGCCAGTCTGCAGCTCTAGAGGTAGTCAAATGCCAGCTCCCGTTCCCATGGCATGTCCTGTGAGCAAGGGGGTGACTGTGTTCATGTAGTGGTTAGTAATAATGCAAACAACTGGGTATCTCAAATGTGCAGTCTAGATAACAGAAACTGTGGTTGTGGCATCTGCCTTAACATACTAACTCCCAAGGAAAGTATAATAAGATTCTGTATTTTTTGAAAGGGGACAGTTAATTAATCCACAAGTTATTGACTGGTAACTGCAGTACTACAGATCCACTCATTGGATTTATATTCTATCTCTTTGAGAGGTTGCAGTGTGAAATACCAGTACCAGTTTGTGTCCACAGCTTTTGAGTTTCCTTATATACTTGTCTAGGCATGCTTTCATTAATGTTAGATCAAAATAAATTGTTAGGAACAGTAAAATGAACAAGTTATACATCCTGAAGCGATTGTTTCTTCCAGCCTACAATTTTCTAGGATATGCAATCCAAATATAAGGTCAATACTTCTCAACTACAGAAAGGATGGGAGGAATAAAAGAAATAATTTCTTTTTTCTTTTTCTTTTTTTTCTTTTTCTTTTTTTCTTTTTAATCATAAAACTACAAAATATAGCAACACATAGAGATCTTTCTAACAAAAAGACGAAGTCCTCATTTCATTGAAGCTATAGTCATTGGGCCTCATTTTATTATCACAAAATCAAGTACCATTTGCAACTTCTTTATTAGAAAAAATATAAGGAAAGAAGGAACATGAAGAAATAGTTTTGCTTTTTCAATGAAAGTTTCAGGTCATTTAAAAAGTTTTCTGTTCTCACTCACAATTACCTTGCAATAAATTTCACTCCATATCAGCCTTTCTGTTCTTTGTATATGCATACTCATGATTGTTGTTAATTTAAGGAAATATTTTTAATGCTAACATGATTAGTAATACAACAATGTTATGTAATATATATGTGCATTTGTATATAGCATGCATACAAACACAGCAATTTCAAAATTTATTCTTATTGATAAATTCTTCTAAAAGAGTTACTTATTACCCAAGACAACTTTAGACAGAGAAATACATGACAATGCAATATTAAGATTGTCAACATTGGAATGAACAAATGCAAAAGCTAACAGTTTAAAGCAGTGGATGTTCCATGCTAATATTTTCTCATTTTATGTTATCCATAAATAGTAATGACAGTAAGCTACATGTCCAACAAGAACAGCTGGAATGGAAAAATACCATCCAACAGACAGCTGAGATAAGAGTTTTTAAGAGCCTTATTCTTTTCAATCCTGACCTTAATTTTAACTTAATTATTCATGCAGTATATCAACAAAGAGGTTTTGCATTGTTTAAGTATTTCAAATAAAATACATGAAATTGGCTAATGAAGGAAAGAGTGAATGCTGACTTCTTGAAGAAACAGAAATATTTCTGGGGTTATATGTGTGCAAATACCCGTAAACATTATACAGGTTTGGTACAACATTATTCCATAAATATTCTACCGTTCAGCATGAACTGTGTGACTGGACTAAATATATACATGGACTGCCAGGACAATCCTGCTCAGCATTACACAATTTTCAGTGATATATTCATTGGAGTGAAAAACATTCATTGAGGTTCTATAGAAGAGTTTAATGGTGGCCAGTTCGTTTCGTACTGCTGAAAGAGTAACATTTACAAGAAAAGAATCTCTGCCAACTGGAGACAACAGCTGATACTCTGTCATAGCAAATAGGGCCTCACAGTAAACCCGCAAAACTCTTTCCTAGGTAGGTGAAAAAGGTAGCAAAGATGTTTAAGGATCAACTCCCTTGCTATCACTGACAGCAAAATGGTAAGATGAAGCCTAATTTTCTGGCTTTAGTTAATTTGTAAAGCTAAAGGGAAGTTATGGATTTCCTAGTTGCAAGACCATTTGGAATCCTTCCTGGAAGTTCCTCATGATTAGGAGAGATGTTTTGCTAGATTCTCTTTTACCCTGATCAGCCCATTTTGAAACATGGCCTTTGAAGATATCAAGAGAAATTTTTCACAGAAAGCAAAATTGGCACAAATATTTTGGAAAGCTTTTTGGTTTAGGCTTAGTTTAGGTTTGATTTTGGCTTAATTTACCTATTTGCTGTTTGTATTCATCAAAGTACCTCTGGTGGTCTAGATCTCTATGGTTTAAGAGCCAGAACAAGGAAATAACAATTGACTTGCTGCTGTGGCTGAAGCCAAACACAGATTTTCTAGATTTGTCTTGTTTATGGTAAGTTGTTCCCTGTCTATGAACTTAGGCACAGTAAGGGCTGAAATACTTTCATGTTTAATTTAATGCTGAAGTAGAAAAAAAGCAGCCTTTTCATTTGGTACACCACTGTAAGATTAGTTTTCATTTTAAAACCCTCAAAATTATAACAGGATTCCTATCCTGTTGAATCAATTTACAATTAATACAGTTGCAATTTGCTGCTTACTTCCATATTGTGCACCTTGCTTTTCTGAACAAATACAACTGAATATATATTAGTGTCTGAGGCAACAGAATTTCCAGATTGCATTTAATGCAGTGGACTCCTTTATGGAACTTGCAGGCAACCTGGAAGAAAGTCACAGGATGGAAGCAAATATGCATCAGCTATAATATTCATTACCTAAGCTATATTTCCTGCACTGTGAGTACGAGGAATCATATCTCCCACCCTCTGAGTTTCTGTCAGCAATCAACATCATTTACAACAAATGCTGTTGTAAATGTATGTTGAGAAAAATTGCATTACAATGATAGCTGATCTCTGTTATGACGTATATCTTCATTGCTACAGAGGGGAAAGATAACTCATCACTGAAATAGCCATCAGTGATATACCTGTCGTTCCTCATTAGAAGTGTCATAATAGATATTGGTCCTCATACTACCTATTTACAAAACCATTGTTCTTCAGTAAAGAAAGTTATTTATAAAGTCTAAGAAAACTGAAGCCCAGAAACATAAGTAGAAGAGGAATTTTTCAGTGCTGTACAACTTAAAGAAGTATGCCATCACATGACATACCTAACCCCAACTCTACATCTAAACATTAACATGTGACAGCATAGTATTACATTCATCCTTAGAGGTAAGTGCACATTCTACATGAAATATACACCAAAATGGTACACCAAAATGATCTTTGAAGAAATTTATTATAGCTAGACTGCTAATGGTTGAGGCAAGGATACACTGTTTATAACGATGATTCTGCATGAGCCCAAATAAAGCCTTTATAACATTGTGATCTGTCACATATACTACAGAATGACTTCTTTCAAAATGGCTGGAGAAGGCTGACTTTTGGCCTTTCTTATGGAGTAAGAGGAATCTCTTCTATATGCCTTGAGCAAACTTTTTGTTTAAGAAGTTCAATTCATGGCTTTTACGGCCACAAGGGAATTTCTAAAAACCTTGAGCTCCTAGCTTGACCTGCATAAACCAAGCCACAAAGTTTTATCTTGTAGTTCCTGCAGGATTATTCTCCTTTTCTATGTAAGTGAACTATATTGAATTTAAGAAGTGTAAGGAGCAAAAAGATTTAAAGGTGAAGGATTATTCTCATCTCCTGGCTAAGGCCCCTACCTAGAAAACTCCTCAGGAACTGGAAAAATCATATAAGTTCAGTAATACTATGTGTCAAATTAAGCAGGTATTTATACTTTTCAATGGATCTGGACTAACCTTGTTATGGATTGTTATGGGGTTAGGCAATGAAATTCAGTTCTGATCTAAAAAGCTTCATCCTTCTGCCACTCAGGGACTTTGGTCATCAGTTTGAAAAAACCAAGTAACACATCATTGTACAAACACCAAGTTTTTGAAACACTTTAGAAAGTTAGTGATACACCAGGAAAACGCTATGTAAGATTATGAAACATTGTCTAAAGTGACAGATAAGTCTTTATTTCTCAAAATACTCTTCTTGCATGTGCTGGGTTTGATTTTGATTAAGAACAATGACATATAATGTTATTTTATTTCTCTTGCATCCTGAGATATAAATTGCAATAAGCTGAAATACATACTTTTCTAGCTGTAAACTTATAGAAACTACTACAAAGTAAATTAAACATATTCAGATGTTCAGAATTTTTTACCTGTTAACTCCTCTGATTTGTTAAGGCAAAACATTGCTTCCTGATAAAATATCCATAGCCCTTAAGTGTGAACTACTCTATTTCCCCTTAAATATAAATAAATTTGATATTTTGTATACAAGTGTATTTACAAGAAGTATTTAAACTTTACCATGTAGTATAATATAGCTTTTGAATACACTTATATATGTGATTTTGCCAGACAAAATAGATATTAAAGTGAACACAACATAAAAGCAAGTTTTACAAAGTTATGAATGCTTCATTTTACAAAAAAAAAAAAAAAAAAAAAAAAAAATTAAGTGCTAACCACCTATACAGTGAAAACAATAACTCTTCCTTTCTCCCCTCCAAAGCACAATCCAAGTCATTAGTCCTTTTAGAAAATTTGAGTCTTGCTTCTCACCTTGGCAGGATTTTAGAAAAACTATGCCACACTAAACTCAAAGAGATACTTTTTTCTGATCTCTTGAAATTGTTTTAGAATGTTGGTTGCACCTTGTCTTGTCTATGCATTTTGATATATGCCTTTTGCAGCGTATACCAAGCCATTGTATATGGAGACATGAAATGGTTTGGTTAAGAGGCACTAAAAATATACCTGTGATATTACATTATGTCAGTACGATTCTTAGGCTGTGATGTGTATTATTGGTTAATTAAGGCATAGGAAATAATATATATGAAAAGATATGTCTTCTTTACTTCCAATGAAATAAAGATTTTGAATCAAAAGCATCTGTCTTTTTTCGTTTATATGTCAAAATGTAATTGGCTATGGTTGGGGTTTGTTGCCTTTATTACTTTTAATAGCTGTACAGCCACTGATTGCCCAAGCTGATGGTTAATTTAATTTCTGTCAATACAATATTGGGGCTGTCTGCATATTCAGGCCATGATTAACTGCAGCAGAGTCCATAACAGTAGTGTTATTATTACTGCATTTAACTACCTCTCGGGAGAAGACAAATTAAATTATGTTGAAAATGCTGTTGATTATCATTACGGACTTATTTGTAGAGCACAATTACTGATCTGTTGTAAAATAAATCAAATTTTTTATCATCTTGGTATAAATTAAATGTAATGCAGGCAAATGGAGAGTGGTTACAGAAAGAGTTCAGGCAGCTTTGTATAAGTCAAACGAGCACTGAATTAAAATAATAATCACAGATGAACATGATATTATATTTTAATAACAAGCTACTTCATGACCAAGTGTGCCTCATAGATTATGGGACTTCAACAATAAAAAAGCGAACTTAAAATGCTTTATGTGCTGTTGACTTAAACAAAAGGTTGAAGCCTTCATACAAATTATTTTCTACTGTTTCTTCTACAGAAACTGGAAACACAGTTCAAGCAACCAATTTAAGGTACCACTTAAAAAATATAATTACACTAACAGCTTACATATGACAGTACTTTAGCTCTCCTCCTCCCTCTATGATATACTTATCTCTGCCATACTGCATTAGTACCTTATGGAACGTGGGGCTATACTGATAACTTCAGTGAAAACAAAATATGTGCAACATACTTGCAAATATTTAATTACATTGAATGCTCAGTATCAAATGCCCCTTGACCCTGCTACTTCAGAAAGGGCTAGGCAGTTACTTACTGATTCATGAAAACAAATGTGAGCAGGTATAAATAAGTCTTATCCTGCCCTCTCCATACATAAATAATCCAGCCTCAGTCAGATTTCTTCAGACCATCAACGTCAGGCAATCAAGATGAGGTAACACAAGGGAGACATAAGTAGAAGATGCCCCCGCTTTCTCTTCTACTCAGCAGACTTCAGCATGAATCTCTCTCTCATGGGACTAATTTCTCAGCTGGGATGTACATTGAATCTCTACCACCTTCAGCAAAATTCTGGCAATTAACATAAACTAGAGATCTGCTTACAGAGACTTGTACCACTTACAAGTGTCCTTTTAAGTTATACTTGCCCAGCTCAACCATTCCTCAACAATCTCTGATGCAAAGCAAGCCTTACTAACTACAATGTATTCCAGCATTCCTTACACAGAAAAAATTCCACTGGCGTCCATGGACATTTTGCCTACAAAGAAGCCACCTAGAAAGCCTCAGTATAAGAGCCTAGAATTATATAATTCTACTTTTAATTTTGCCAAACATGAATACTTTGGTCTAAAATCATCCACACTTTCTCTTTCTGCCTCAGAGTTACCTCTTTGCTATCCTCCCTACATTTTCAGCAGGAGTCACTCAGTCATTCCCACAAATGAATTAAATCTGCACTAAGAGTACTTAGGCCTACAGTTTCTGACATATCAAAACTCCTCTGAGTTTTTGTTCCCAGCACATTGAGCCCCTAACTGCATTAGGCATGCCCAGAGCTCCATGGAACTCCCAATATGCTAATCACATCCATTAAACTCCAAGCCTTGCAAAAACTCGCATACAGCTCCAGAGTATAAAAGCAAATTACATCTGTAAAGCACCCTTATCCTAGCAAAAAAATGATGGGCAGTGAGCCACAAGTTCTAGTTGCAGCTCTTCATCTGACATTAATAATTCTATGCACTACATAACCCTTATTAAGCAGCAAGGCCTCATTAAGAAACAGACAAGTATCATTTCCCATAGTTTGCAGATGGATTAACTCAGGAGCTGTCATTTGTGGTGCAGCAGGAATCAAACCCCAGGTTTTTAACAGAGCAGGCCCAAGTTGCATACACTTAGCCAAGCTGCATTTCAAATCTATGTATTTGGCTGTGCTTTCCACAGTTACCAAACCACATTCCCACACAAAGCTAGAAGCTGAACCAAGAAACCTTGATACTGCTGATAAACCTATGAACACTAGCATGATTTTGCATAACAGCAGTTTTATTTCTTTTTTTATTCTTGTTTAAAGACATGAAAAATGTCATACAAATTTCTGTCTTTCAGTAAAACAGCAATAAAAGAAATTTGGAGAAATGTCTTAATTATAAGACAACAGGATTCAAAAAGTGAAACTGCTCAGTCTGCTCCCTTGTACAAAACATAAAAGCAGTGAATGAGATACAAGACATTAAAGTTCATTCCTTGGTATTTGTACCACTGGTTTGAAAACACTCCTCTATGTCTCACTCTGCTATAGACTTCCTTTGGTTATGGCAAGGTATCACTATCATAATTCAAAGTCTTCTTGCTATTATTTATATTTAAAATATATCATTACATTCGTACTTTCTTTTGGCTTGCTTTACTGGCCTAAAAAGCTCACTTTTAGTATCATTTAAAATGAGAATGTGTGTCACATAGACTGTTTATTTAAACCATGCATATCAGCATCACAGCCATCCACAGAACTGAATATAACCAAAAGGGTTTTTTAAAAATCTTTAACCATTACCTTTACAGTACATGAAATTCTAAAAGGCACTTTCAGACTACTGTAAGAAGGAATGGGCGCTGCTACATAGAATTTATAATATGATTTCAAGAGTGAGACAAAACAAAGGTTAGCAAAACCAGAAGTGCGAGATTTTAGCTGTGGTTTGAGGAAGAAAAGATATACTGCAGAAGGAAATAGAAAATGTGCAGATATAATCTGTGCTTAAAATATTCTCGGAATCCTTTTTGAAAAAGGGTGATAGACTGAATGAAAGGACGTTGCGAGCAAGCTTTCCATAATACCTGAAGAAAACACTTTTGTTCAGTTTATACTAGCAGCAAAATGATCTTCAGTTTTCAGTGTAGGACTCACTGCTGACTTCCTTAGTGTTTCTGCTTTAAAAATAAGGACTTGTAGAAAAGTGGTTCTGGAAAGACTCAACAGATCATGGGAATAGAAACAGCATGTATAGTCCTAGGTTTCCTATGTGTGCACTTATGCAGAAAAGGCAAGTCAAAGAAAGACAGTGGGTTTTTTTTAACCATTATTTCTCTTCACACATGGCTTCCCCCATCCTAAAATGGCGCTCTGTATTACAACAGAGGTCAACTGAAGCTACACCAAAGTCAAGGGTGTTTTAAAAAAAAGTATTAAATGCTTCAGTGTGGTAGATATGTTCCTACCAGCTCTCACTGTTTAAACTTCTTGATATTCACTTCCAATACAGCAAATTAACACAAAACTGACCCAAATCTGCTCATGTGACATTAACAGAAAAATGTGTGAAATCATACATGCAAAAGAAAATTAACTCAATACAGCCTTTTATATTTTTTGAAGAGGTAACCAATGTGAGCTTTGCAGATGCAGCAATATGAAAGAGTATATCACTGTTAATAGTCCAGTTGATTGAAGATTACAAATACCCATAAAAAGTACAGCAGCCTGCAGTAAATATATATGTTTTCTTAACAAGGGCTGTTTTGACTGAAATAGCTATGCTATTTCAATGGCTATGCTCAACATGGGTGAAATGCGATCCATGAAGTGGGACCTCTGAAAAGATCCTCATACAGTAGTGGAGGGCACTGAGCTTATTTGATGTGATACACTCCATTCATCTTCATGAAAGTTTCAAACTCATGAGATAGATACAAACTGATATCTATTGTCATTTACTGGCAAACTATGAGGTGTGAACACTTCACACAGCTCCCTCACAAACACAAAGCAGAATAGCTTTGATGGCACTGATGGATGGTGTCCTTAAGGCCAGGGGAAGGAGACTCACATCAGCACTGATACTGTGGGATCTATCAGCTGTCTTTAAAACTAAGCAGATCACAGATAACAGTGCCAAGACTTCATTCCCTCTTCAGGAATAAAGCCCAGATAGTTCAATGGCTGCTCACAAAATGGCAACTGTGAAGTTCAGAGATGAACTGTCCTTCAATATATGATTATGCCTTTAATTATGTCTTCCATATATGATTAATATTCTCCATATGTGATTAATCATACTATGGTATGATTATTAACTGACTCTCCATAGATGATCATGCTACAATAGGTCCTCTCCCAGTACCCACATGGGGACAAAACTTTTATCACTGAAAGAATGTTGCACGCAGCTTGGCATATATCTCTGTATAAAACATACATACCACGCACATCTTCAGTCTCTTACATCAGAAATATTTCTAGATGAGAAACAGGAGGCTCCAGCTTAGGCTGGGCAAGAGAAGTAAAATCGCTTTGTAGGAAAAAAACTACTTCAGCAGCCAGTCAAGTTATTACTCTCATTATGCCATCTATCTATCCACTCTTGTCAAAGCAGAACCTTCCCAGGGTTTGCTCAGTTTCAGAACACACTTCCAGTATGATCTTTAGAAATCTTTAGGAAAACACACACAATACCTTTAGCTACTTGCATCAGCCTTCCCTTGGACCTCTGTATACTCAGATACAGCTTTCTTAATTACAGCCTATTAGCTTTCTTAATCATTCAAAGTTATAATGAATAGCATCACAGAGTAGATGATAACGTGGCGCATTGACAGAACTCAAAGCAACTGTTAAGGAAAGGTATAATTATCCATATTTCACAGATCTGTAAAATGAGGTGCAGAGGGGTAACATCTTTCCCTGGACAGACGGAAGCTGTGGCAAAGACAGAAGCAATCATGTAGCCTTTACTCCTCTACTAACCTACTGTGTTTTGAAATGTGGATTAAATGAGACATTACCATAAAAAATCCTGTAATCATAATTTCCATTAAACCCCAGATCATGTTAAAATACTGGATTAAACTCAGTATTTTAAAAACAATTACATCCAGTTCAATAATAGAGGGATAGGTTGAGCATTTTGTTTTATTGACTGTAATTAGAAATATATGCTTCCTTTATCACAATGCTAGTTATTGGAGATCAAAGTGCACAAGAGATTTAAATCTGACGTCACTACATGAGCAGGTTGGGAATAAGTACTTTTCCATAAATTAAACTCAGATGTTTAATAAGACAGGGCAAAAACTGTCTGTAGGAATGACTAAATGATTGTTGCATTGGTACATTTCTTACATGGTATGTGACTTTTAGATTCCTACTTTTTAATTCTTAGGAAATATTTTTACCTGGCTGTTATATTTTCATTTTCCATCAGATAGTTTCAGGCTACATTCTCTTTTTCCAGGGCAACTTTATACAAGCCACTCAAATGTCTCTATTCGTTAAGTCAATAAGAATACTGTTGTAATTCTCTGTTGGACCAATAGCTCTAGATTCAGTTATATGTGGCAGGGAAGTTACTAATCCCCATAAAACTTCTTGTTCAAACAGTATTCTATGCTACTCACAGAAAAACAAATACTTTATGACTTCCCCAGTGAAAAAGTATCTGTTCAATCTTGTAAAATAATCAGATACTTGTATGGCATATTTTGTGTACTATGCAGCTAATTAAAAAGGCTGTCTTTCAGCATGTCATGAGTAAGGCAACTAAGTACCACACAGCTGCTCACTTAGACCCCACACCCTACCCCCTGCTGGGATGTGGAGGAGAACTGGATAAGGGTAAACCACACAGGTTGAGATAAAACCAGTTTAATAATTGAAAACAATAACAGTAATAATAATAATGCAAAAGAAAGAAAGTGGAATAAAATCCAAACACAACAATGATGCACAGCACAGTTGCTCCCTACTCACTGGCCAATGCCCATCCCATTCATGATCAGTGACTGGTGGCTGCAGGTCAACACCACCCCCTCCACACACACTTCATAAATGCAGCATGATGTGCTGTGTTATGGAAAACCCCTTTGGCTAGTTTGTGTCAGGTGTCCTGTCTCTGGTCCCTCCCAGCTTTTTGTGCCCCTCCTCACTGGCAGAGCATGAAACTGAAAAGTCCTTGATCAGGGTAAGTGCTATTTAGCAACAACTAAAACCTCAGCGTGTTATCAGCACAACCAAGTTCCAAATGACAAAATATTGTTGCGAACTTGTGTACCTGCAATTTCCAAAGTATTTCCACAATGAAGATCATTTATTTTGTCAGTGCTGTTTTGATGTCACGATTTGGATAGGTAGTAGCTTTAAATTTATTATTTTTCAGAATTTCTCAAAGTTATTAAAAACAAAATAGTAGCAGTTTGGACCTAGCAAATCAAAAGAAATTAAATGTCTATTTGAGAGATATTCTGAGGCAAACATAGGACTTGTTCTAAGATGTTGATATAGGTCTAATACTAAGCATCACATCATAGTAATGACAACTTGTCTACCTACATAGACTCATGCCTTAAAAATATCAAAGCACTTTCTATAAACAAATGTACCTGGCCATTTTTTACTGATGAAAATTCCAGTGGATTCGTATCACTGTCAGGTGGGGGAATATGATCAGGAAAGAATCCACACATCTTCAGATTCACTTCAGAGCTATATACCATGCTATATCAGTCCATATCTGCCTTTCATACTAACTGACCCTGATTCTTACTTTGAATAAAACAGAAAAAAAACAACCCAAACCATAAAAATTACATTGAAGTTGTCAATAAAATAAAACCAAACCAAAACAAATACCCCAGCAAGTTAAGGAATAGCCTTTCCTCACTGTATTTTGTCAGGCTCAGAACCTAATGTATCCTCTACATCATTTTTGAACCTGCAGATTCATTGTATTTCTTATGAAACCACAGCGACAAGGGCCAAAACACTTAGACTGTCTATAGGACTAGTACCTAGAAGAAAACACACAACACAAATACCAGATATTAATTAGACCTTTGACACCGCAGCATGCTTGTTAAAAAAAAAAAAAAAAAAAAAAATCACAGTTATGTGCAGAAGTTATGGGATTTTTTAATGTTTTGTGGTCATTCCAAGCTCGATGTGAAATATAAATGCAGAGCACGCATACTGTTTGCAGCCATTGTGTATGAAATAACTCATATTACCTCTTTTCAGCTTTTAAAAGGTATAATTAGACAAGATTAGTCTAGTACTTAATCTGAAACCTGGGTCTGTTCTGGCTGAAAGTTTTACTAGTCTGCAACAACACATTTTTAACTTACTCAGGTTACACTCATTTTATAAGCATGACTGAAATTTTCATCAGAAACTTCCCCGCTCTCTCCCACATGTTCAAAGTGTGTAAATAGCAGAGCAAAAGTATTTGCTTCCAGAGTTACTTGATAGCTTGCCTATGCCTCAAAATTAAAAAAAAAAACAAAAACAAACCCTTGAGACATAAAAAATAAAAATTGTGGAAAGTCTAGATTAAGAATACAATTTAAGCAGTTTGTGTGTGTGTCATTATTACTATTGTTGCTCTTACTATTGTTATTTACTGATCCACTGATATTCTGAATTTATTCATGATCCATTCTATGGGTACCTCTGGTTAATACGAAAACATGGCAAAATAATCTTAGTCCCTCAAGGGTATGCTGGCACAAATGTATGTTCTATACACCAAAGTCTTGATTCTCTTGCAGTTAATGCTTCAGGAACAGACCTGGGAGCAGAAGCTTCATGTCTCTGATCAAGATCAGAGGCTATCTATCCAGTTTGCTCAGGCAAGTGTCTCAGGAAATCAGTAGTTAAATTATTCTCATGTTTTTATTTATTCTTATTGCCAATTACAAATATTTTGAACATTTCCTCCTATATTACTTAGAGTAGCAAAATCCAAGGAAATACATCCTGACAGATGTATCCTCTCTTCCAGAAAGAGTTCTGTATTTCTGACATAAACTGAATTATGATTTTCTGGACAGCTACACTGCAAGGGGCATCCCTACTGTTTTTAGTTTCTCTAAGCAAGAATCTAATTGAAATACAAACAAACCCACAAAAATCTGAGCAGAGGGAGAGAGTATTTCAAGGAGCACCAGAGGAGAAATGCAACAGTAGTTTTTTCCTGCATAGGCGAATAAGTTTGACTGTGAAGCAGTATGTTCATGGGCCTGATTTGATATCAGCTGAGGATCCCCCTGACATGAACTTCAGAAGTATTCACCATACCCTGTGCTATAGGGATTTTATTATTTTGATACTTATTTTCTTAGTATGCTTTTGACCATGACACCCTAAATGATCGAGTACACTGAAATCAATTGATGAAAAAATGCTAAAAATAAATAGAAAATTTATTATCAGGGTCACTGAAAATGAGGTCGAGCTGCTTTAAATGCAGATATGTGTTCCTAGCTAGGCTAATCGATCCCATATAATACATGTAATTGCAACTTTATATCTTATTATTGTCTCCACAGGGGTTTTCTGGAAACAAGATGCTACACATTTCATATGATAACACACAAACATTAAATTATGGGTTTAAAGAACACAAACATGAAAGCCTAAGTGAAAAACGGGCAGCATTCTTTTTCATGAGAAATCTTATTTGTAGAGACACAGCCCAAGGACTCACTTCCCCCAAAATACCTCAGAAAAATGTCAAACTGTCTTTTATCGAAAGAAAACCAACTCCTAGTAATCCCTGTTAAGCAGAAAAGCATAGCAGTCAGTGAACGTATGTGATGGACTAAATTAGAGAATCAAGCTAAGAAAAGACTCAAAACTGAGAATCTGTTGTGGCAGAATGAATCCTTAATTTAAAATGTCACATCAGAAAAAAACTTCCAAAATCAGCTGGGTTTTTCTTAAGCATCTTGCACAAATTCAGCAAGGAACTAGAGGGATGAATAAAAGTAAGAAACTGTTAAATTACATCACCTTCAATAGGATTCAGGAAAAGAATGTGAAGGTGTTTAGATGCTATGACACCTAACTGTGGAGGTTAGGTGTAAATTATTTCAACAACCTGGTGGTTCTTACTTAAGATTCAGGAACCTTACCCAAGTTACAAAACAAACCTGACAATTTTGTTGCTCACCATGTCCGTGCCCTTTTAAATAAAATTTTATTAATCCATTTATTCAAGTATTCTAACACCAATACCATGAAATTAAGTGCATCAGATGCCAATGAACACTATGTATATTTTACTCTTTAGATAAATCAATGATGTGGAAGGCCAATGCAAACAGAAACTACAATGTGTTCATTATCACATGCTTCAATATTTCACTAACAATATGCAACTTGCTTTGGCATTGTAGGCTGTAGTTCAATATTTTCAAGAAAAGAAAACAATCAGCTTCAAAGGCTACTCAATGATACTGCTTCTGTTTATCTTTGCTTCAGATTATTTCCAATTTACAAACATTATTTTTTTTCTAATACTGCATCTTTAATATTCCATTCTACTTTAACTACACATCTGCTGATCTAGATTCACAGATCAAAAAAAATAGCCACTCTTGATTTATTATCTTCCATAGTGAAAATTATTTCCTGATTAATTACTATCATTGCTGAAGAGTATCCAAATCCTTGTTGTCTTCTGTCCAGCTTCAGCTATCAACACTTAAAGTTTTTGTTCTAGTTCTACCTGACAAATCAAAAATACCTGTCGTGTTCCCCAATCAGATACTAAATTAGTGTGAGCAAGTTAAACTTTTCTTTCTGTAGGCGGTGTCATTCATTATGTTAATAATTCCTGTAGTGTTTGTTGGTTTTCTCTCTCAGATTCTCCACATTTCAGTATTCTTTGTAATTGTGAATATTAGGAATGGACATATTAGCCTGGTACATCATGTAAAGAACAATTCAGAGATGCCTAAAATGGCATCTCATTGCTGAAATCAGCCAAAGATTTTACAAAATGCAGCTATTATCATTGAGTACCTGGTAAGGACTTGGCTTGAAGTAGGATTATTCACTCAGCAACCAACCTGAGTTGGTCAAGATAACCTCTAGCCTATCTATATTTCCAGCATGACATGTGAAATGTATGCTGTGATATAATGTCTGATTCCTTCATTTTTAGAAATGTCCAGAAGAACTAGACAGACTACTAAAATTTACTACTTAATGTCTGAATGGGGACTACTTCTTTGTGATTAAAGAAAGAAAGAAAGAAAGAAAACAAACAGGCAAAGCTTTAAGTGTCAATAAATCAAAAGTAAGCTACTGAGGATATACGGATAAAGCTGATAAAGCTGCAGGATCAGCTCACACTTCAGAACACAACAGTTCTCCAAATTCAGCTAGTAATAGCCACAGAAGAAAAAGCCACTCTATATTTTGCAATGTATTTCAAGAAATTGTAAACGTTAAACAAGGATCAGCTATGAAACAGAAATAGCATAGTGAGGAAATAGTCTACAGAGGATAAAGAATAAACATTTCTCAGGAAGGTCCCTTTCCAACATGATAGATCACGGGAGATTAAAGGTGGTCTCAAACGCGAGAAACATCATGCAAGACATCATTAGCAAGATGATGAAAACAGACTTCAAGTTACTATAGTAGATCTCTTCTTGTACAAAATTAATTTGGTTGACTCCGTTGCCAAGAGATGCTTGAGAGAAAGCCAAGAGACTTATGGCAATAAATCAACAGGAAATAAACACAATTTACAGATATTGTCAGAAATTTAGCATATTGCTATTTTGTTTTTTCATAATACAAGCTAATTTCTCATAAATGTTACAGCTATTTTTACAAAGGAGTATTTCTTTAAAAATATCATTGACCCTAAGTACAGTTTGAGGGGACTTTAGCCAGAATAAGCAACCAAAGGCAAATAAATGTTCTCTGCACAATACAATGTTGGGGGTGGGGTGGGGGGCAGGTTAAACCAAACCAAACAAATTAAAAAATAGCCAACAAACACCAAAACAAAATCAAAATTGAAACAACTGCAAAAACCTGAAGTGAGTGATAATGGGAAGACTGCAATGTATAGTTCACTCCATGGCCAACTGATGCTCATATCATATTGAGTACTAACAGAAAGTAAGAGGAGCTGACACTGATCAGCTATAAGAAAGAAGTTCAGAAAAACCTGAGTACTACAAAGCATGACAGTTACTTTTACCAGTACAATTTGTATCCTCTTTGCAAAATCATGATATTGGAAGGCACAAAGACCATTAAATCCAGCTTTCAGATCAAATTTGAAAAAAGACTAAGGTACACACAGTAATCAAAAAGTCATGACACTTCACTGTATAATGGGTATGCATTCAGGAATGCAAGTAACTGCATTCTGTCTTTTCTAAAAAGACTTCTCTTTTGTTTCATCCTGAGAATTCATTATTTCATAGAATCCACTATGGTGCAGAAGCATGTACAATTTATACTGTATTATAACACAGGAAAATGGGGTATTTTTAAAGGTAAGCAGTGATCCCTGTACGCATCCAGCTTTTGAAAGATATTAACATCTGATAAAATTGCCATATAAATACAAGATATAAATTAGAATTATTAAAATCAGCAACAAATATTTTCTTATATGAGAGGATTTTCTTTCTATTCAGCAAACAGAAATATCCAAGAACCAAATTACCCATCCTTACATGTCAAGGAATGCATATACAAGTAAATGAAATGGATAACTTAAAGTAATACAGAAATCTCACTTTCCCCTTCCCCTCCCTCCTCTTCTCATATATACACCACAGAGAGAAGGTGAGGTGCTTAACAGCATGATAAAATGATACTCAAATAGCAGACACTTTAGGGAACTGACTTTCAGCTTCCAGTCAGTATTTAGGTTGGCCTTATTGCTTAGGTTGTACAGTCAGAAAGTTATTTAGCTGTACACATTATGTTCTGAGTGGGCTGAGTGCATGTAATTTATGATTGTTGCACTTTAATGCATATTTAATAAAGCTGCAGACATTTATACACCAAATCAACTGTGTCAATTTTGTTTGCTTTGGGAGGATGGAGATGTCCCATGGCAATACTGATATTCCTAGTGAGAGATTTAAATTGTAAGACATTTCATTTGAGAAGAGAGTACTTTTTAATATACTGTAGCTTGGTACCACAAAAATAATCAGCAAGGGCTGACTAACAGATACAGGGAATAAGAGGAACAGGATAAGTCTTGTAAAGAGTCTCACCTTTTGCGTTCAGACAAAAAGAAGGAAATTACATACTGGCAGGCTCAGAAAACCCCCAACAAACAATCAAAGCTGCCAATTAAATTTCACTTCACCTCAGGTTTTAAGGGAAGAATAAGACAGGACAGAAAACAGGTAAAAGGAGGATAAGCTTTCTAAATAAGCATTGTCTACAGAAGTTTTCAGCATCATTTCTTTTTTTCCATGCAAGGACCACTACCTAAATAAAAGAGACTTTCTTTCTCTGTCACTGAGATCCACTGTAGAAGCAGACTCTATCTCCTGATTGCTTTTCCTGTATTTAGATGCAGAGGTAAATCGTTCCTTTTTTTTAATGATATGAGAGGCATGCCTTGCAATATTAATTGCAGTTTTAATCTGAGATATTAGTACCCATTACAAGGAAGATATATTTGGATTTCATATCTTATACTTTTCAATCAAAATGTTAGGGCAATAGTATCAACTGACTTGATAGTTTATAAGGGCTTGCCTTTTAACTGACTCCCATGGAAGATGTCTTTCATCCAGTAAAGAAGCCTGGACTGAAGCTAACTGTTATTTGAAGAGTAGATCTGGATGCAGTCCTTGTTCTGACAGTCTTTTGTATGGATCTACTTTACCTAGCCAAGACTCAATACTGCTAATAGTCTGGAAGTCTGCAAGGCAGATTTTAATAGAGTATGCCAAGTTGCATACTGCTGCAGCTATGCAGCTATGCAGTAGCCAAAGCAACTAACTTGTGTGGGTATGACAGAGCAGTGATTTCAGGGTAGGCATGTACTCGAACATCCAAGTTTTGCCCACATTTTATGGTACGAGTACTGCTGCTGAATCAGGCTGTGTATCTGAACCTGTATCATATCTAAACTATGCTTAGAGAATTACTTCTGGGTTTTATAGTAGAAGTGAACTGGTCTGCTGGGTAACAAGCCAAGTACTGACATATATATGCATTGTATTTGACTGAGGAGCCTAAACTCTGAACTAACGAACACAGCTGAGAGGTGCTAAACTGCAAAATCCTTCTTAGACAAGAATGCATTGAGATGTATGCAATATATATTCTGAAAGGACTGATGACAAAAAAATATGGTCCTAATTGAAATGATGAACTATAGCACTCAACAAAAATGTGTCAGGACATCTGCATTTTTTTTGTAAAAAATCTAAAATACACAACCATTTAAACTGGAATATTTTATTCTTTAAAGAACACTAAGAAAAGGAAGATAGTGGACAAAAATCTAACTTTAGTATAATCAGTGGGAGCTTTGTCACTGATGTCAACAGACCAGGATTTTATCTGGTAAGGTTACTTTGCTCCTACATAAGTGACATTATTCTTTGTAAGAGTAAGTAAACTCACTACTTGTGCTAATGGTGACATTTCACAATGTTCATATATACATAGAATGCATCATATTTATTACTCTCAAAACTTAGGGCTATGGTAGAAAATTATTATTCCTCATGCTCTGTTTACAGAGAGAGGGACCACTGTCTTTCAGTCAGGGAACCGGGCCGCTCTTGAGGCCCATGGTTCATAATGGGACACAAAGCTCAAAAGCAGGTATGTGTGCTAATTAATCTGTGTGTACAAACAGCCAAGAGTGAAATATCCTGATTTTCTCAAAATGCATGTTATATCTGGATTCTTTTTCCTTTTTTTTAACCGATTTTTCAGACTTCTTTCTTGTGCTCCTTACAAATATTTTTTTAAATATTCAGTAATTTTGGTTTGGATTTTTTTTTGACTTGTCCTTTTAATCTAATTTCTACCTTCCCCCACCCCTCAATGCTAAGGCTTTCCATCATTACACAGAAAGAAATCATATTAATACAAAGTAGATAAGAACTGCAAAAATTTACCCTGCATTTAGGCAGTGTTTTCCAGCCTGAGAAGAAAAAACGTGACTGAAGAGCCACATCTGGAATAAGGGTTGGGGGTTTTTTGTGACAAGTTATTTTTGCTAAAACATCAGAGTGCAGCACAGTATGCTATGGGCTGCCTATTCTGACTGCATGATTTATTCCTGCTCATCTGGTGTTACTGACTCTACACTCGCTGTGGATGGTTACAGTACAAAACCATTTAAGGCTACAAAACCCTGCTAAATCAAAACTATTCAGTCCAGCAGCTCAAGGGTGTAACAAATACACTGTATCAACTGTTTTCTATTCTACTGTATATACTTAAATTGGACTTTGGGATGACCATTTATTACACTGCATGTTATAGGTTCCCCAAAATAAATGTCTTTTTGATACAAACTTTCATGCTTTCTAAATCCAGCTTCCATACTGCTTGAGGCTAGAAATTTCATCTAAATATTATTGAATTCCAGCACAACATTAGCATGCAGAGATATTTACAATAACACAGCCATTACAACTCAATCAAAAGCTGATTTCAGCCAGAATTATGCAGAATTAAATCTTGCAGGATTCAAATTATTAAAAATCTGAGACTCAATAAAATGTGTTCTAGAAGTCCCATTTATCAAGGAAGCAGAAGTGCCTCTACTGTTATAATGACTTTTTCATTTATATTCTGCAAGAATTTGCATGCATTTTAAAAGATCTGAGTTTAATTCTTATAGAATTCAAGTAACTATATTATATTTAAATTACAATAGAAGCCAGCTCAGAATAAGTTCTTTATGTTTTCCGTTCTACATAACACATTCAAAATACATTAGGGTCTGTTTTGTTTTGGTTTTTTTTTTGTGGTTCCCACTGAATAGGAAAATGCTAAGCCAAAACACAAGAAATGTATGTATGTTTGGTTCCAATAAAAGCTGAAACAACATACCACTAAAGGCAGCAAGAATGAGTTCAAAGCAGCAATTATAAAGGACATTGTCATGCAGATAATGTACTGAAAGTAATCTCTTGCTTATTATAGTTGACCAGAGTGATTGTTTTCAAAATTCAGTATATTCATTTTGGCCTTTTCCCAACTCATCAAATAAAAGCAGAAGCAGAGTTCAGTTCTCAAAAGTAAGGTACCTCTCACTCCATATGCTCTTCTTAGCTCTCTTCTCTCACCCCTTCCCACCTAAATCCTTCAAACAAAACATCCCAAAA
>JANHGB010057867.1:0-33514 GCA_026283785.1 Coracopsis vasa
AACGGCAGGTGATAAAGGTGCACTGGGAGCCGCAGACTCAACCCTGCATGCAGGCGGTTCAGGACATTTGGTTGCTCAAAATTGACCCAGGAGATGACACTCTTGTTCGGAAACATCCTGTATGACCAAGCAGCCCTTTTTCACATGGACCTGCCTATCCCACATTGCCCTTTTAGTCCTGTTCGTGACTGCAGTGTGCATGGGTAAAACCCTCCCAAAATCTTCATTCACGAAGCCAAGCCATCAATCCATCAATCAATATAGCCCCTTCATTCTTGATGTTCAAACCAAATAGCATGTATATCCCTTGTTCCCCACATCACGCTGTTTTGCCAGTTGCTTTATTTCTCTTTACTTTTAATCTATAAATTGATGACACAGAAAAGATCATGAATCTAAGGGCTGCCTTATTTAAAAAGGCCAAGTAAACTTCTAAATTTGTTGTTATACATTTTTTTAAAAAAGTTAGCACCTTCTGGAGATGAACTTTTGTACAAAACCCACATTATACAAATTTTCCATCTCTTAAAGGTGTCTCAAATCTTAGAAAGTATACTAGTGTTTAATCAACATGAAAAAGATAAATGACTGACACTGAAATTTTGTTACAAATTTTTATAAAATAAAAAATAAACCAGATATACTCACATTTCTTTGCAAAGGAAAATAAACCAAAACAAAACAAAAAAACGCACCAAAAAAACCCACAAGCGAGTAAATATACCTGATCTTAACACCCATCAAATTAATATCTGGGAGAAATCTAATTAAAATAATGTGATTTTTAGAGATTCTTTAAAGTTTCTGCCCTCAAAATTGACATCCTATTTAATCTCTTAATTAAAATTAATTTATTCATTATTTTTATAATGGAGCTTAAAAGGATCATGTTCTCACAAACAAATTTATTTAGAGTCCTGGTTTAATTTGGATTCCTAATATCTGGAACTTCCTTTTCTTACTTAAGTAAAGAGATGTACCTACCTATTTTTTTTTTTTTGATTAATGGTAAATTCTAGTTTTCGTCACTAAGATTTTATCTTTAGGCTTCTGCAGAGCAGCCTCATTATCATTTTATTTCTAGTTATTTATGGGAAATCTTCGTCCACCAGACGACTGCTCTCCCAGTCTTCTTAGATAATTTTTGGAATTAGTGGAAACTTTGGTCTTAATATTTATTTATCTCGAGAAAACACAAATAATATGCTATTCCGAACTAATATTCCAGCTGACATTGACAGTAATGATTATTTGCTGCCTTCAGTGTATAAATTGGCTGCTTAGAAATTATTTGATGCAATCCAAGTTGATAAAATGAACATTAGACATCCAAAGGAAGAAGTCTTTTGAAATATACTTAAGTGAGATTCTGGGAGGGGAAAAAAATATTATTAGCAAGAAGAATGAATGTCTGTAGGGTGACAATTCGCTGTCTCTACTGTAGGTGTCAGATAGCTGTATTTAGTCACCACATTAAAAATTGAATCTCTTCCACTAAATTGCTTTAAGAAGACCATGAAATTCATTGGGTTGCATAAGATATACACCAGACACTGAGTATGTTAAAAGACCAAATATATCAGGCACGAAGCGAATGATGATAAAAATGCAATTGAGGTGTAAGTGAAGTGGTTGGGTCCTTCATCTAAATGCATTCTTTAGTAAAATTTTCACTTCTGAAAAAAGGCACTTCAGCAACCAACACACATGCACACACACAAACCAACCAAATCCAACCAAAACTATGACAACAGGGAGTACAACCCAAAAGTTTCAGTTAACTTATGATGGTTTAAACACATTTGAAATCACCTGTAATCTATTTAGCTGAATCAAAGGTCTAAGAAGCATGTGAAAAGGACAAGTAGTTACATGGTTGTTTTGTATGTGAAACTTAATAACCTTGTCTGTGGAAAATTATTCCTTTCAGCAAGCAATAACACACCTACATGAAGTTTTGTAATTAATACAAATGAATAGTTTAGTTAAAGACTGGTGTCATTGACAATGTGGCTAGCAGTGGTTATATTCCCTGCAGGATTTAAGTAACTTAAAGATAGATCTCTTTTTTTTTATAGACCAATGAGATATTGTCTTTTAAAGTGACTATTTAGCTTTTTCTTTTTCAAGTCAAAAATATACCAAAGACCTTCAGGGTGTTTAAAATAAATTAAAATAGAAATTCAATGCCTATCAAACATAATAGAAACTAACAAGAAAAGAGGGAAGAACTGAAGGTTTGTTTTCAAAAATTCTTCTACGACTTTCTTGTAACAAAACCAAAATCAGTTCATCTGCTAAACTAGATAAAAAAAACCAAACCAACAATTCTATTACTTGTATATAGAATCCATATCTGTAAGGCAAGGACAATAAGTTTTTTTCATAACCTAAGGATGTTGCAGAAATCTATGCTGAGAAAATGAAAAGATTAATGCACTGATATTGAAAATGGCTGAGACCTAAAAGTGGTTTGCCTCTCTTTGCTAGATTTTACAAGGGAATAATATAAAATGGAACTACATTAAGCAGCTGCTTTCTGATAGCATTTGAGTTTCAGAAAGCAACACTCGACAGATCTTTCTGTGCAACCCTTTTATTAGTCTCCATCCTAAGTTCATTCTTTTCAGCAAGCAACTGGGCAGCTGAAAAAGAATCCCCAAAAGAACTTCAAAAGAATCAACCATCTACTCCAGGCCCTTACTATCAGTGTAAAATGACATTTTCTCAAGCACTAGTTAATAATATAAAAGAGGGTTTATTATTAATATTTATAAAATTACTTCATGGATATTGAAAATGTTTAATGATTTATTAAAATATTTTCCCACATACGTAAATTTCACATTCCTGGAGAGGAGGATTGGGTAAACAGAGAGATGAGAGATATTTATTTTGGAATTGAAGGTTCTCAAGATTAATAGCATGGCTTAAAATGGGTTCTTGCATATCCATTTGAGATACCTGACTTAAGTGTTTCCTTGAGTTTCGTAAGTTTTAACAGAACAGTCATTTTGATCAGAAACTCTTCCCCTGCTTCCTAAATGGTTATAGCTATCTCTGATAAATTGCAAAAATATAACTATGTTCTCCATAAAATTCCTTTACCAAATATGAGATATTTGGGAAACACTTGTATACTGATTTTTACAATAATAACAGATTTTTAATATATATCTCCACTTGGAGTACTATGTGCAGTTCAGGTGTCCTTAATATAAGGACATGGAGCTTTCAGAGCAAGTCCAGAGGGCCACAAGGACGATCAGGGGCTGGAACACCTCCCGTACAAAGGCAGGTTGAGAAAGTTGGGGCTGTTCAGCCTGGAGAAGAGGAGGCTGCATGAAGTCCTCATAGCAGCATGCAGTATCTGGAGGGTGCCTACAAGAATGCTGGAGAGGGACTCTTAATTAGGGACTGTAGCAATAGGACAAGGGATAATGGGTTCAAACTTAAACAGGGAAAGTTCAGATTAGATTACAGGAAAGAAGTTCTTTACTGTGAAGGTGGTGAAGCACTGGAACAGATTGCCCAAAGAAGTGGTAAAAGCTCCATCCCTGGCAGTGTTTAAGGGCAGGCTGGACAGAGCCTTTGGTGACAGGATCTAGTGTATGGTGTTCCTGCCTATGGCACGGGGGTTTGAACTAGATCTTAAGGTCCTTTCCAACACTGACCGTTTTATGATTCTATGATTCTGCATTTAGTTTTAACTTATCTGGAGAAGAAACTCCACATTGAAGAAGATTCACTCTTAGGATGGATGGCTATTAGAAACCTTCTATGGAGAGCAATACAGAAGCAATTGTAACTGAAATAAAAGTTGTAAAGTAATTGATTTCTTTTACCAGAGTCTTTTGTTCTTTATAGGTAAATGATCACAATTAATTGTTATATTGAATTTGATTTTTTTTGATATCTAACGACATCTGGCAAAAACCCCTTGTGGTAAAAGCTTCGAGGTGGGATTCACTTCTGAAGCAGATGGAGGTATGATGAGATATTTGGGACATTTCAAATGTAACCTCAACACTGGTCTTTGGGAGATTGAGTCCAGGAAGGCTGGTCAAAGCAAGCAATGGTGAATGGAGCTATGCAGTTTACCCATTCTTCACTTTAGGGAGAATTTTTTGGGGTTTTGTTTTTTGGTTTTTTTTTGGTTTTGGGTTTGTTGGTTTTTTTTTAATTCATAAAAGCTCATCCAACCAATTGAGAGTGGGTAAGAAAAGCATTGATTCTTATGGTTAGGAGCAGCCTAGGAATTATGGAGCTCACCTAGGAAATAGCAAGACTTGGCATCCATGCCTCGTGCCTGTCATTAGATGAACATTTCACCTCATAACTGTTAAATATATACGAATAGGGCTGTGGACAGCATTGCAGTGTAAATTGGTAGGAAGGTTATGGAGAGATGACATTGTGTAACTGACTCAGTTTGTATGTGACTCCAAACAGTAGGAAAGATCTCAAAACATTGTATTTCCAAAAGGAAATCTCTGTGTGAATTTGATTTACTGATAAAAGACAGGAATATAGATTATTTGCATTTTGCTTTTCTTCTTCTCTTTGACACATTTTTCCTACCTCATGCAAGTGCATACTGAATGTTTCCTTGTTTCATGTGATTTAAACAAGTTCAAAACAGTGGAAGATAATGTCGTTGTCTCTTTCATCTGCATTTCAGCTTTTGTCTTTAACGTGTTCACGTAATGGGTTCTGCCTCTTTATTTAGTGTAATCTCAAAATTTTTTTATAAGTTATAAATGCTTAATTCTTATATTTACATCTAAACTACCAATTTATGTTTATAAATAATTAAAAATAATACTGAGCATTTATCATTCTGTATACTTGTGATTAAAAATCTTTTAATGATCTGACCAGATTACAGAATGAAAACTAGAAAATTTTTGGAGGAGTTTATACAACACAAATGTATACAGGAAACCAGAAATGCATTTAAAGCAGTGGGTGAGCAATTTTTCAGCCAAAAAGTTGATGGTTTTATTCACGTTTTTATAAAATACTGTTTACCATAAACTGTTTGGCTAGCTCCTGAAATATAATATAATCTCCTCCAGCCTTCCATTTTTCAAAGTGTTAAAACAAACATCTACTCAGTCATTCTAGTACAAATAGTTTTTATTGCTATCCTTTCAAGATGTCTTGTAATATATATTCATGGACACATTCAAAAATGAAAATGAGGGTTAGAGGTAAAATGGACTGAAATACAGTAATGTGATGGAAGAAAAATAGTCTGCCTAGCTCAGTCTCAGTTTATCACATTTGATTGACCGTTAAAAAAATAAAAACATCTGCTCTGCTCATTAGATTTTTCTAAATAAAATAATGGATATCTTCAAGTGAATCATTACCAAAGCCATTAGTCAATAATGTTTTCTTTTACTTAACATTTAAATGCTTTTTTACATAACATTTAAATTCTAAACATACATCAGAAAAAGGGGGAAAAAAAAAGTATATTTGTATATTTTCAAGGCTCTGAGGTGGTATAATTCTGCTATAGTATGGCTTTATAGAGCAAACCCATTGTTTAACTGCTCCTCATAATAAAACATGAAGTATAGATAACATAATATTGCATATATACTATAATATATACAATAAATTTTCCATTTTTACCACTGCTGCTGAAAATTTCTTTTCAGATCTACTATTGGGATAAGCTCAGTCATTCTGGTATCTGAAACTTTCTCATGAAACATTCCATGTATTAAATTCTTCCTGAAGTTAAAGCTGATAAGAAGAAGCTAAAAACTAAAACTTAGCAGTACAAGTGAAATTTTAACAGCTACAAAAGACAGATATGGTTGCAAAAGAAAGTGGTATTACTGGTTCTGAGGCCATATAATTAGAAATTTAGAAGGAATATATTTCTTAAAATTCTTAAAATATTGGGAGTGGGGACAAGGGAAAAATAATATCCTACTGAAAGGTTTCATTCCACTTCCCTTTTTGGAAAAACTACCCTCAAGATGACAAGAAAGTTGTCAGGGAAAATGTTTTGTTTAAAATTATGTCTGTAATTTATTTACTTTCATTGAAATCCAAGAAAACGATATAAACTAGAATCCCTCAGAATCTGTTTTCTATAAACTTTGGCTTCTTCTCAGAGCAATATTTGGGAAAGCTAATACTTACTGTTATTATCAACAGTCCTAGGGAATGTGATCTGTCTATCACATTTAAGAAAAGTATTTCCACTGTTAAACCAGACTTCTTATTGGCCTTTACCTTTCTTTTTTTCCCCATGTCTTGCCTCATATTGTACCACCTGCCTTCTTTTCTGGATATTTTGATCTCAGCCTTCCTGGATAGCAAGCCCATATCACATGTACATTTGTTGTTTTCTGTCTATGTTTGTAGTGTTATGATAGATTTTCAAACTCATCTTGAATTCTGCTATTTCTCATTTTATTAGTATGCTCTCTGACCTCTGAAACAGAGCTTTCCTTGCAGAGTAATGCTTTCTTCAAATTGTATCAGACCTTGTGCTTACTCCTCAGATATTTTCTAAATCAACAGTTGATCTATTTATTCATGAGACCTTCCCAAAATCATAGAAAACAGGATTGGAAGATACCTCCAGATAGCACTCCATTGCCGCAGGATAAGGATGAGCTATGTTTATGCCATTCCTGGTAAATGATTGACTATCTATCTCCTTTTGTAAAAAAGCTTCAGTGAAAAGTTTTGCTTTCCTTCTTTCTGGAATATAAACTTCAATTATAATCAAGAATCACATATTAAAAACGTTGACCCTCACCCTTCTCCGTCCCAAGTAAGAAAAATGGCACCTCAGTTGCACAGAATTCAGAAAGTAGATCCAGGAGTACCAAAGTCAACTGCCATGAAGTTACACAGCTTTTCAGATATAAATATTGATTCTTACCATAAATTTACCACAGCAAAAGCCAGTTAAATGACAAAGGTGGATCAACAATTGCAAGTTCTTCAGAAGTACTGAGAAAAGCTGACAGGCCTTCAACCCACACCCCCCTCAAAGTATAACATCAATAATATTTTTTTGAATAATTTTCACAGGGAGTGCAGAAGAGTAGAATTATTTAAATTGAAATCAATATGTATATAGGTAGCTATTCCACTCTCTTCAACAGCACTGGTAAAATCTGGAAAGCAAAGACTCCCTAGATGGGCAATATCTGAGGCTGAATTTAACCAAACTCTTTCTTTCCTAGCTTTCATATGCTTCAGATCCAGAATATCTCCAAGGTATTTCTGAGATGACATCTGTTGTTAGTTATATTAGAATTAGTGTTTAACTTCACTGACTTTTTTCACATAATGATTATATTGTCATTATTACTTTCCTTATCTTTTACCCTGTTTTTAGATCTCAGAGTTAAACACTTCTTGTTATTCCAATGGATGTGCTCCCCTTTGGGCTTCTGTCAGAGTAGTGAGCATGAGCATTTATAAAATTTAGCTTGTATAGTTTATTTAGAGGCTCTGTCTAGCTACTGACTTCTAATGAGAAATCATTTATATTATTTAGGCTTTCTTATGTGTCTCTGCTTTCTATATTTCTATCAGATTGAAGATCACATATTTTTGTTCAAGCTTTCTGTTCAAACATTTGATGCAGTAAGTCTGCTCTAGAGAAGAAGTCATCTACCTACTTGCCTATCCTTTTCATTTAGTACATAGGTAAACAACAGGCTTGCAAATTATAAAGCTATTTGGCACTTATACGAAGCTCTTCAAGTGCTTCCCCACTCTTTGAGCGCAGTGTTAACAGTGTTTCGGCTTCCTGGAAATGAACACTATTCTGAGACCTGCCTCATCATTCAAAAATCCTTTTGTTCTTTTTTATTAGTGAACCTGATGCAGAGGTTTGATGCCACAAGGGAGTCTCCACTTCTGTGATATACTGACAGAAGTGGCCCATCCCAGGAATTATGGCAGCATCCAGGGCGTTTTTAAGGTAAAAAAACCCTGAAAACTGCTTAACCAGAAACAATAATATTAAGGAACCTTTCAAAATGCCACATTTTTTCTTGTTCTTTACAATAGTATAAAAAAATTTGGTTTTATTATTTACTGACTGCTGACCTTTGAAATAAAGACAATGCTAACACATTCTCTTAAATAAATTGTTCTAAACACTTTTTAATCTTGAAGGAAGTTCTCATTTCTTTCATGATTTAAATGAATGACAACTAAGTGTGGGGAAGGGGATTAGTTGGGTTTGTTTGTTTGCTTGCTTGCTTTTTAATTTATTTCTGCGCTTGACCTCTCCTCTCTTCTCTTCTCTACTTTATTCCCCTTCTTTCATTTTCTCTTATCACAATTTCACGGTTTTTTGGTTTCCAGATAAAGAATGGAGAACTGTTAAATACACCCCAATTTGAATACTTCATTTTGTTTTGTTTTCCTGTGGTGAAAAGATTATTAATTTCTTGTATAAGTTTTTTTCTAACAGTATTTGTTTCTGATTTTAAGATCCAGCTAAACCAGACTTTGTCTGGGTAGCACAATCTGCTTCTGAGCATGAAATTTTGAATTCAAGACAGAGTAATATTCAGAGCAGCCTCCCTAAAGAGATGTTTGTACATAACAGGGGCCTGTGAGAATCTGAAGATGGACTTTTTACAATGACATGTAATGACAGCACAAGCGGGAATGGCTGAAAGAGGGTAGATTTAGAATAGATACAAGGAAGAATTCTTTCACTATGAGGGTTGTGAGGCACTGGAAGAGGCTGCTCAGAGAATCTGTAGATGCCCTGTCCCTGGAAGTGTTGAAGGCCAGGTTGGATTGGGCTTCCAGCAACCAGTGGAATTGTAACTAGATGACCTTTAGGGTTCCTTCCAACCCAAACCATTCTACGATTCTATGATCCACAAAATAAAACCTGAAAACAAATTTCTCCTACTTCGTAGAATCATAGAATAGTTAGGGTTGTAAAGGACCTTAAGATCACCTAGTTCCAACCCCCCTGCCATGGGCAGGGACACCTCACACTAAACCATGTCACCCAGGCCTCTGTCCAACCCTGCCTTAAACACTGCCAGGGATGAAGCATTTATCACTTTGGGCAACCTTTTCCAGTGCCTCACCATCCTCACCGTAAGGAGCTTCTTCCTTACACCTAACCTGAACTTCCCCTGTTTAAATTTGAATCCATTACCCCTTGTCCTATCACTACAGTCCCTAATGAAGAGTCTCTCTCCAGCATCCTTATAGGCTCCCTTCAGATATTGGAAGGCTGCTATGAGGTCTCCATGCAGCCTTCTCTTCTTCAGGTTGAACAGCCCCAACTTTCTCAGCCTACCTTCATACCGGAGGTGCTCCAGTCCCCTGATCATCTCGTGGCCCTCCTCTGCACTTGCTCTGACAGCTCCATGTCCTTTTCATGTTGAGGACACCAGAACTGTACACAGTACTCCAAGGGGGGTCTCATGAGAGCAGAGTATAGCAGCAGGATCACCTCCTTCGACCTGCTGGTCATGCTCCTTTTGATGCAGCACAGGATACGGTTGGCTTTCTGGGCTGTGAACGCACACTGCCAGCTCATGTTCAGTTTCTCAGTTTTCATAGGAAATTATATTAAAATACCCTGATTAATTACGTATTTCTGATCTCCTTAATTTCTCTGGCTAGCACTCTTTCTTCATATAACCAGCTGCTAAGTGAGATTTTTTTTTAAAGTTGAAAATGGAGGTGAAAATTATACCTTTTCATGATGCTTCCCTCCTCCCTTATCTGACACTAATTTCTTGTTGGATATGCATGCACAGAGGTGGATTAGCATGCAAACATAGTTCAAAAGACTGTTTCATGACTTAACCATCATGACTTCAATTTTGGAGCTTGTATCCAAAAGAAACAAGGCTCTGACTACTGCCAAAATGATAAAGCTTCACCTTTCTTTTTTAAAAGGAGGAAGTCAGTAGAGGCATGGTTATACATAGGTGAAAAAAATGTGGGGAAAATACCTGTTGATGGTCAGGAAAAGGTGCTTTCAGAATTGGATTGTTCCCAATATAATTTTCACCTACTCTAATTGAGATGCTGCCAAAGATTCAATTTTGAAAATGTCTTAATGAAGAACAGAGCTAACTGTTTAAAAAGTAATGATTCTACTTGCAGTTGAATTTTGCTGAAACCTTTCAGAAGAATAAAACAAATTTTGCCTTTTTTTCCCCTCAGGTTTCCACTTTCTTTTCTTAGTACATCTTTAAAACAAAAAGCTGTGAGTGTGTAAAAAATTCTCTAAGAGAAAAAAAAAAAACCAACAACAAAACCACACTTGTTTGGCTTAGTGATTTGACTAAAATCACCAAGTTCAGTGATGAACATTCTTGGTTTTAATAAGTTATCAATGCTGAAGCTTTTTGTATTTTATTAATATAAATGTAACTCTTTTGAGAACATGAGATTTATGACTTGATGGTTCTGGGTTTTACGTTAGGTCTGTGATTTTGTGGTTTTGGACTTTGTAGTCAATAGGAGCATTGGGTGTTCAAATAAATACAAAAACCAAAAAGATTTTTTTTTTATTTTTTTTTTAATATGGAGACAGCATATCTTTCAGCTTGTAAAGAGTAAAACTGATTGATGTGATACAGAAGGTAACTGACTTCAGTTACTGAATATTTGATTCAAAAAATTACAGAATCATTTCATTTGGAAGGGACAGTTTGAGATTATATCCAATTTCCCAGCTCAAGCAGGGTCACCTAGAATAGGTTGCCCAGGACCACGTTGTCAGATTTTTGATATCTTTGAGGATGGAGATTTCACAACCTCTTTGGGCTACCTGTGCCAGTGTTTGACCACCCTCACAGTAAAACTTGTTCAGATGGAACTGTTTTAATTTCTGTCCATTGCCTCTGGTACTGTCAGAACAGAGAAGAGCCTGTCTCCTTCCTTGTCATTCCCACACATCTGGTATTTATAAATTGCAATCAGACCCTCCCTGAGCCTTTTCTTCTCCAGACTGTGGAGTCCCAGCTCTCTCAGCCTTTCTTCATATGAAAGATGTTCCAATTCCTTAGTAATTTTCATGCCCCTGTGCTGAACTCACGCCAGTAAGTCTACGTCTTCCTTCTACTAGGGAGCCCAGAATCGGACACATTGCACCAGTTGATTCCATATGTCTAACTTGAAGAAGATAAGAAATTTGTTATTTCAAATAGAAATATTAAAATATATATTTTAAGTAAATACAATGTATCATTATGAAAGTAGCATATTTTACACTGTATTGTAATTTTTAACTTAATTTCAAATATTAAATTGAAAATTGTTATTTTCCATAATGACAAAATGCTATGATCAGCACTGTTATAAGTAAAGCAGTTCTTTCAAAATTCCTGATCAGTACCAAGTTTTGCAGATCAGTGGGGTACTTTATCTCCAAAAGCTGATCTCTGAGAGTGCGTCAAAGATGTAGCTTTTAACCTGCAATGACCATTTAGGCATGTCAGAAAGGAAAAGATTATTAGATTTTATCATCAATTTAAACACTGGAAAGCACTTTTCTTTTCGGGTTGGGATGATGTTACATAGCTTTATTAGGTGAAGATTACCTTACCTTTAAGTATCTAATTTACTTTCCATAATTGAAAGAAAAAAATATTAGTCAATGAAGCAGATCCTTTTAAACCATTAGTCAGTTTATCTGCTAGCAATTAAATAGGGGTAATAATTATCATCCCTTTCAAAAGTGACCAGTTTACCTACTATTTATTTAGAGAAGAGGAAAAAGAAGATAAAAATATATTTAATGAAACTGCATGAGAACAAATTGGTAAAAGTGAGTGATTGAATGGACTACCAATTAAATTTATGCACCCCTTGGTACTACAGAAGTGGACCCTCTTCAACACTCACACATATCTCCTGATATATATATATATTTGATGAATTAAATTCCCAGCAAGATGTACATTAAGTCTGTGATACAGTCATCATATTCTCTATGAAATATTGCTAATGTCATGACACCTTTTCTGTTTTCTTTGATTAATGTTTTTAACTGTCTTTTCTAAGAAACTGTACATATATTTTTATTTTATAAATAAAAACCAAATCATACTAACTAAATTATATAGAGTAGAATATCACTGTTACTTCATTGCTAGCAATAATAACAGTAAAATTCTCCCTTTGAATTTTAATAATTCAGATAATTTTCACATACTCTCTGAATGAAGACTGAGGTTTTAGCACCGTTCATGAAATATGTCTGGGGCTCTAACACCTTTGAGTTTTTGAAGATTCTCAGAGAGGATTCCCCATTGCACAGGCACAGTACATTGCCTGGTGTTCTTATGCCTAGTAAATGTGTGGTCCATAGTCAGCATAGCAGGAAAAGAGATACACAAAGATTGCACAGTTAAAAAGTTCTGGATAAAACTAGTTCCACTGTTTCCAAATTAAAAGCTGCCCCTGTGTATGTACATTATCCTTTCCTTCTGATTTTCATGAGGCATTGGAACAGAAATCAGCTATACCCTAAAGAAAATCTTTTATGATTTACAGGTAGAAAAAGAAAAGAGAGAAAAAAACTTCTAAAGCAACATTTATTCAGTTTAATGCCTCTCTTATTCATTCTTTTATTTATCTCCTTCCTGCAACAATTCAGCCATTCTCTTTCCCTATGAATAGTTACATTTCCTCATGTCACTTCAAGTTTGAAATCTTTTCCATAGTTCAATCTCAATTTAAGTCCAAAATTGAATATCCACTGTGATTTTTATACTTCTTATTCTTCAAATAAAAAGAAGGGTTTTTTTTATTGTTACCTAAATAAAACAGTTAAAATAGAAAGTCATTGGAGATACATGGTCTGATTACAGAAGCCTGTAGTAAAACATAGCAAATAAAAGCAAAATCTTTTATAAAATTTAAAGAATATCTCTTAACTCAAAGTCGTGTATGTATTTTAGGCATCAAAATGTTCATATTATTCAATGTCTAATTGGTAGAACGTTGGCATTTTCAATACTCACTTAACTGCATGGAATCCTTGTAAAACACCTGCCTACAGATACTCACTTGCTTAAAATACCTACATTTCCTACAAAGCATTCTGACTGCATCTGCTCCCACAGTACTCCTGTTAAAAGTTTTGACAGTTTGGAAATCACTTGTCAAATTACCCCACAGCAATGTGGGGTATGGAGGATCTATGAAAGTCTTTCTCTGAAGCATAACTTCATAAAAGATTGGAGTTACATCTGATAATCTGCTATTCAAGGAAAGATTTGTTCCATTTGTTTTCTTCAAAAAAAATTCCTAAAGTTTGATCTTGAACTTGTATGAAGTTTTTCTCCTCGAAAGATTTGGATTCAATGCTTCAATGACTGAAGTAACTTCTTGTATATCTCTAGTGGAAATTTTCCCCCTCCTTTGTGTAAAATTTGTTGTGCTGTGAGCAGTCAGCGTGGTTAGTGAGAGCTGTATGTCAGTTTCAATATTAAGTAAATGTGCTACAAAGATGAAAAGACACAGGTGTTGAATGTCCTTTAGTGCCCTGATGTGTGTCATTAAGAAATAGCTAAATACAGAATAATCCTATGTGGTTGTATTTCAGCAACAAACTATGTACATATTATTCATTCCATTTATGTGGCAAAGTTTTGGTGTTGAGAGGCTTCAGGGATGGCTTCTGTGAGAATACCCCAGAAGTTCCTCCTGTGTCAGACAGAGCCAGTTCCAGCTGCGTCCAAGATGAACTCACTGCTGGCCAAAGTTGAGTCCTTCAGCGATGTTGGTAGTGCCTTTGTTACAACATATTTAAGAAGGGGTAAAAAACTTTTCACAGCAGACCCTGGGAGAGAGGAGTGAAAATATGTGTACGAAGCAACTACGCAAACACCAAGGTCAGTGAAAAAGGAATGTGAGGAAATGTTCCAGGCACTGTAACAGAGATTCCCCTGAGGTCCATGGTGAAGTCCGTGGTGCTGCATGTTGCCCCCCTGCAGCCCATGGAGGTCCATGGTGGAGCAGATATCCATCCTGTAGGCTGTGCATGATCCCATGCTGGAGCAGCAAGATCTAAGTGTCCTAAAGGAAGCTGTGATGTTATGGAAAGCTCACACAGGAACAGGTTTTCTGGCAGGACCTGTGACCTCATGGGGAACCCACACTGGAGGAGGTCAAGAAGGGCTGTATCCCATGGAAGGGATCCCATGCTAGAGAAGGGAAAGAGCATAAGGAGGAAAGAACAGCCAAAATGAAGTGTTCTGAACTGATCGCAACCTCCATTCCACATGTCCCTGTGCTGTTTGGAGGTAAGGAAGTAGGAAAAGTTGGGAGTGAAGCTGATCCTAGGAAAAAGGGAGGATTGAGGGAAAGGTTAGGTTTGTTAATATTTCTCATTAGTGTACTGTTTTTAATTGGTAATAAAATAAATTAATTTCCCCAAGTTAAGTCTGATTTTCCCATGATGGTAATTGGTAAATGATTTCCCAGTCCTCATCTGGACCCATGAACATTTTCACCATATTTTCTTCCCTGTCCTGTTGATAAGGAAGTGATAGAGTGGCTTCATGGGCCCCTAGTGGCCAAGGTCAAGTCACCATATATTCTTGCATCAGGGAGTGTGTGGCAAAGATTTGTTTCCACCAGAGAAACTCCAGAGAGCTATTAAAGTCAGACAGGTCAAAAATGTAGTAGCTAGCTGAAAGGCGTGCAAACCAAATAGTTGTTTACAAGATTATTTCCTATCTTGTGAAAAGCACAACTGAGGGTGTAGAAAAAGCATCATTAATAAATTTATATTTCAAAAAGGAGTTAACATTTAGGCAAACCATAGATTTGATTTTAAATGTCAAACATGCGTAGTTTTGAAGTATTGAAGTACTATTGAATATTTTTTGAAGTACTGAAGTACTATTGAGCTCTGAAGCATTGAAGGCCAAATCTTTCCAAATAACATAGGCAAAGTTGTGTTAAAATGTTCTTGGTTTTGGAATTTATCCATGATATGTCATTTCCGAAGTGAGAGGGAAAAAAACAAAAAGAAAAAAAAGGGGAAAAAAAGCAAAATTTAATGGCAAAAGCACCATCTCTATTATTATTATGCTCATTACAACTTCTGAACTGTGAGGTTATTGTATCTGTAAAAAGTATTAGGATAAGTACTAGAATAAACTCAAATATGTGGCTTAAATTCATGTTTGCATGTGGAATCAGTTATACAGATCCAGTAAAACTGAGATTTTCATATTTTCATATCTTTAGACTATATTATGTCTAATTACTACTTTGACAGAATCGATACATCAGTTGATTTAAAATTAATTTACCCACTGAGTAATTTTTTAGCAATGTTTTACTTGATGAAAAATATTTGAAATTCGTATATATAAAGTTTATGGTTAACCTAAAGAAAGAATGGCAAATGAGAGTGCAGGTATCTTTTAGCAGATCAAGGAGAGTTTCATTAATTCATTCATAGACGCTTCCAGTCTACCTGGCTGAAAACTGACACTGATGACAATTGAGAATGAGCACATCACAAATAAAACTCTTAATATATACACACATTTCAAAACTTTCGTAAAATATGCAGTTTCAGTGGTTGCATGTCCAGGGCATTAAGTACGGGAGTTTACATCTTCCAGCAAGTGAAATATGAGCAGTATTTTTAGCAAAAAAATGCTGTTTAGCAAAAACTCTTTTGCTAAGTTGAAGTAAACCAGAAGAAACTCTGCTAAAATTAGCTGTTGGTACAACATCTGTATATGTGAGAAAAGAATCAAATCTAGGATTAGGTGTAAAGTATCTCAGTAGGCACAATGGCTTGATCATTTCACATACAAGCAATGCCCCTAACAATAATTCTGCCTCTAATTTTCTTATGAAGACTATGACTTTTTCTGAATAATAAAAACAAAGAGAAAAGATCAATAAGTCAGATTTCCATCTCACATTTGGTTTAGTGCTGATAAAAGTATTACATGGGGAATCAGCTTTCGTTGTGCTGGAATTTGTGGCTATGCACTGCCTTTTTGACACAGAAACAAGAGCAAGATGCTATTAAAGCCTTTTATCCTGTTATGTTCTTAGGTATTCCAAGGAATGGTTATTCTGGGAAACTGCTGGTGATTGCATTTTATGATACTTTGTCTACTGGAATAGCTAATAAATTAAGCTTGTTTCAGAATTTCCACAAGTGAAAAAGCCTGTGGAGTTCCATTAGTGTAAAACTAGAAGAGCACAATAGTGAATTATGTCTAGGGTTTCCTTTCCTATTTCTTTTAACAGCTTGATTGGCTTTGATTCTAACATATCTTCATGTGATTTACACTTTAGAGAAAAAGATTACTGAGGTAATAAAGCCTGTAACAACTGTCTGTTTCTCAATAAATTTATTCTTTTCACTCAAAACAGCTTATTTATGATTATACAAATTATATTTAATCATGGAGTGTGAAAGAAGAGGATGGTTTTCTACATTTTCTAATTCAAGCATTCAGATGTCTTTTCCCGAAAGACAAAAATATGTGGTGATTTGATTCTCATTCACTTTTAGAAACCTATGAGAATAATTGAAAATATTAACTAAGAGAAGAATCAAACAAAAAAAAGCAGACAAAGAAGAAACTATAGAAATATACTAGTATTCAGATAAAAGTAGCAAAACCCTGACTATCTTCCGGTTTCTTTCAGAGAAAAATCAAACCTGGAATCCAAGAAAAGCACAGTCATATAGCATTTAATTGGCTTGCCTTGTATACTCATTGCAATTTTCCTCTAAAGTATATGTAGATTCTCCCAACAATTGCTTTTTCTTCTGAAAGCCTCTTAATTTTCTGTTACCATTTTCTGAATTGTTTTTCATATACCAACAAGGTTCAGAATTGGTCCAGGAAACTAAGAACACTGTTATGTCAGATACTTTATCACAAAGTGAAAACCTTCCCATATCATAGTTGTACTCATATTGTAAATGATGAGTGCAACCATGTTCTTTGGTATTTGTAGTTTATCATTGTTTATTGTTTTCCATGGCATATAATAGATCTTAAAACCATCATTCTGTATCTAAATGAAGCAGTCCAGTATCTCTGCAAGAATTTCTCTGCCTTTTCAGTAAAACTAATACTGAGTTTGCAAATTCAAAAATGTAAAAGGTATGTACTTTGGAGGAAGGGAAAGTTAAGTCTTTTCTTCCTTGCATTTCTGGAACAGCAGGTTAGCTCAGCCATAGAGATACAGTTCTGTAGTGTGATCAGTAAGTTAATAAATCAATCCCTAATTGGAGCACTGCTCAGTTTGAAGTCATATTGCAGTCATACTACAGATATCCTATGTGATAAACTAAATCTGTACCTCAAGTTCTCTGTAAAATGTGCTTTAAAACATTTTATTCTAATGCTGTAATAAATACAAAGATGATTAGAAATATTTGGAAGTGTGATAGTGAGTATATTCAGCTATAGGCAGCAGACACGATATTCTAGTTACCACTGTAATCCAGATGCTACTAACTGCTGTCTGTGAGCAGTGTGTATTAAGCACAACAGCTGACTTGCGTGGGATCATACATCGTCAGGCACATGTATTCTCAAACAGACTTTCCATTTTAAAAAAATTATTCTGCTCTCAGATAGTAAATTTAGGTGTATCTATCAGGTAAATAGGTGTATTTAACATATCTTTTGAAAAGAGCCTATATTAATAAAAGCACAGTCACACTTCATTGTAATAGCCTTGTAAAAAGGTGCATCCTAAGGTTCTGTTGATTATGTTAGACTGTTTCTCTCTTTCCTCATGCATTAGATTCATTTTCCAAAATGCCAAGCTAAGCAAACTACTCCTCTATCAGTGCTTCTTCTTTGGCAGGCTTCAGTGGTACTTGTGCTGACAGATTTACAATTGCCTCTGGATCTCTCAGAGATTAATCTGTTGTGCTGATTGAGAGGATACCTGTCACCCCTGAACATAACTTTCTTTTAATTCATTTCCCTATCACTGTATTCTACTGTATGTAGGAATAAATTTAGTTTGAAGGGAAATTAAGATATATGGAAAATGCATCCACTTCTTCAATTTCCTAGAACAAAGATCTACCAATCTTACAGCTATGAATTCTCCAGTTGAATTTAGTGGCCTAGTACTTAAACAGGAGAAGCTTCCAGTAATGGTCATGTACAGAAACGAAAATGTTTTCTATTTCAGAGATTTTAAGAGACATAACTTACTCTGTGCTTTTCCATCTTTTGAAGATATATTTGAAGATACCTTTGGTGTCATGCAGGAGGAGCCCCAGAGACATAACACACAGGAAAATGTTGAGTTGTTTTAATTTAATTTAATTTAATTTTATTTTATTTTATTTTATTTTATTTTATTTTATTTTATTTTATTTTTGTTTGTGAATGTGATTTTTTTTTCATGAGGTATGCTTTAAAAGTTGGTCTTGTTTCTAACAGGCCTTGTATCCCAATACCCCAACAGTGATATACAACAGAACAGGCCTTTATATTATTACACAAATATTTATATTTATTATATTTATTTTTATTTATTACACAAATATTTAGTAATTGAGGTAATAATTAAAAAACTTGTACTGAATTTATGTGACCAGGTTTTGGTAGCAGGAATGAAGGTGTGGATTCTGTTAGAAGATGCCAGGCTCTGCCCCCATGTTGAACAGAACCAGTTCCAGCAGGCTTTCAAAACAGAACCACTGTTGGCCAAATCTGAGCCCATCAACAACAATTGTAGTGCTTCTGTGATAACTTATTTAGGGAAAGGTGAAAACCACTGTTGTATTGCAGTATTTACAGAGAAGGCAGTGAGGAGAAGTACCATCTGTGACAAGGATCCCCTTAGGAAAGAAACAGTTGGGTGAGATCGGAAAGTGCATTGGCCTTTAGCTTGTGAAGTTTGTTGCCTTGAAAAAGTGTCACCATTTAAACTGAATTTTAGAGGCTGAACTCAAAAAATAATGTTGATATATTCTTAATTTTGAACAAATGACATTATTTGTATAATTATTCATTGTTTTCAAGAGCTTACCTGCTGATTGTCTATATATGAGAAGCTTTTGGTTTATATCAGCTGTTTATGTGAAAGATCTTGTAAAGACTATTTTGCATTGGGAGAAGTATCAGGCCACTCTAAATGATGTGATTTTCTGATTTCAGAAGCAAGTCGGACAATATTTCTCTTTTTTGTATTATGAATCTTCATATCTGTACAGTATACCACAGTCTGCTGGATGGTTCAGTCATCATGCTTTTGCCATGAATCTTCATAGCCAAAAGAGCTCTAGAAAAACAGATTCTGCACACAGGCCAAACATTAGAAACATGTATATCCAGCTGCTATGCACATATTCAAACAGGGATCACAGCTTAAATAAATAAAAATTTAATATTGACTTAAAGAAATGGTAAATCTACATGCATATTTCACTCTGGAGTTCAGAAAAATGGAGAGAGAATCACAGGTGCTGCTCAGACTGCTAACTATATCACTATTCGGCATTTAAATCTCATGGTGGAATAATAAAATCACACTAGGCAATATACTGTTTTCCTGACTGAAGCATTCATTGTGTAAATACTGCCATATGTCCCACGAATATCATGCACGTTAGGTACCTACTTATATTAGAAATAATTTTTTTCACACTATAATGAAATTATTACCAGTATCCAAACTGTTACACAGTCACTATGGTTTACGTAGTCATCCATGTTTTCTTCCCTTCTATGAGATCATGATACAGTTTTACATTACAAGATCCTTCCATGTATCCTTCAGCTTGTTTTGGTTTTTGTTGTTTTGTTGGGTTTTTTTTATTTGTCCACAATAAATATGCTTTGTTTATATCTGAATTGTATTTTGGAAGCAGGTTTTGAGATGTTGACAGAAAATGTGTCTGAGCAACTTGTAATCCAAACCTGCACAGAATTAACCAACAGCAACATTTCCAGTAATGAGACCAATGATCAGTAGTTCCCTTATAATCTGTAGAACATTTTGTTCTTTTTGTATCAGAATTCATGATGCTTATGAAACAGAGCTAATATTTGTGTCTATTATATTGAGAAACATCTGGAAATACAGCACATTTGCTTGAATTGTGACTGGTTTGTTGAGATCATAGAAACAGAGTAATGGAAAGTCACAGGGAACTCTACTGATTTAGGACCTTGTTATGTTCATCTAATATTGGCATAGTTAGAATCATAGAATCATAGAATGGTTAAGGTTGGAAAGGACCTTAAGATTATCTAGTTCCAAGTCCCCTGCAATGGGCAGGAACACCTCACACTAGACCATGTTGCCGAAGACTCTGTCCAGCCTGGCCTTGAGCACTGCCAGGGGTGAAGCATTCACAACTTCCTTGGGCAGCTTGTTCCAGTGCTTCACTACCCTCACAATAGATTACATTATCATGCAGAAATTTTCATGTAGCTGATATACTTCATAATTAAGCTGTGAGTCCAACAGCCTCAATATCCTTTGTGCTTGTGTGTGATGCCTATGGCACCCACTAGTTGGTAGTTCAAATATTTCTGTCATCTATTTTCTTTGCTTCATGTGAGTGTCTTCTTTTAATACATATTTTCTTTGCTATAAACTGAATTGAAAGAATTGGAAGTGGTATTGTCTTCTTAGGCTCTTGGCATTAGCTTTCTTAGCATCTCATTGTATTCTACATAAATTGGCATCAGCGTGTCATTAGCTATTATACGGACACCCTCAATATTCCCAAATGTTTAACCAATTATTTTTTTTTAATTAATCACAAATTTTTAATCTTCACTTATTTCAAAAGGCAGATACGAAAGTATATATCTGCCCCAGATTTTACTGAAGTGTACAGCTCAGATGATTACTCATATCATCTGACTTGTCAATATCTTTTTTTTTAAATTAGAACAGTAAATAAGTAGTAATAAGTAGCAATAAGAAGACCAAAGCAATAGCTCAAGTACAAAACTCTTCTGTAAAATTATTTTGAAAGCCTAAGAAATCATGCAAAAATGGAAACAGTTTGAATTGATTCCCCTAAAAAGGTGCAGAACATTTCAAGTTTCTTATTATGCTGCTTTAAGCAGTGAGGCATATGTTCAGTCACCATCTGGTTTAAATAAATCTTTTTGTAGATTTAAATATTATTTCACTTGTCCAGAATATGAGGGGAGATTATTCTTTGGGAATCCCTCCACAGTTTGATTCTGTGAAAAAAACCCAAACTTTTGCTCTTACATTCATGCATTTATGCCTCAAATATTTTGCTCCCTAATAGTGGCCATTTTCAGGATGTTGTGATATTTCTGCTGCAGTTTGTGTAACGCTTGATCTCAGATTGAAGTCTCAAGAAGAGCTGTCTTTATTAGATATACAGCATTTATTAAAAATTTAACTTTAATATGTACTAGTCTTATACAATCATTCTGTCTGAATCTTATTAGATGTCTTTGTCTCATTTGACATAACAATTCTAATTTTCCTCTTATCTTTTCTTGATTTAATAAGAAAAAATATACATGTAAATGTAAGGTTGTGTTTTTCTTCTTAAAATTATTCAATATTTAATTAATCAATCAATTAATTATTTTTATAATTTTTTATCTTAGCAAATTTATGTGAAGAAAAATTTTATTTCACGTTATTTCTGTAAGACATTTGTCTTGAAAAAGGCCCTTATTTTACAGTGATTAAGTAGCCAAGTGGGATCACTTCCTGAATGAAAAAGAATTAAAGAAAAGAACACTTTTAAGGAGAAAATAAGGTTGTGAACTTCTGCCATAATGCATATTGATTAAGAGTCATTAATATAAAAGCCAATATGAGCCTAAAATAGAGTTTTGAGAGATAAACATAAATACATTTTTAAACTTACCACTCAGAATTGTTTTTCTCTCTGTGTATATCTTAGCATATAGGATTATGCAAAGGAAGACTATAAAGACAGTTTAAAATACAGCCTTGTGAAAGGGCATTTCTCAGTTGCATCACCCTGGGAATGCTGAACAATGGAATACACTAGTTATACATATGTATGTATTTAATTTTCATTATGACAATGGATACATATTTAAATTTGTATATCTTTATTAACCTAGGAATAAAGAACTCCAGGATATAGTGTAGATACAGGTTAATAGAGAAAATATTAAGGATTAAGTAAGAAGATAGGTAGGTTCATAGGTATTTAGATATTGAGAGAGCCGATTTATCTCAAGAAAAGATTAATTACATCTCAGTAGACATCTCAACTATTTATACAAAATGTACCTGTGCTGGAGAATTCACAACCTTAAGGGCACATCAAGCATAGTATTAATAAAGAATTTCAAGAAAGGCTCAGAATAAGCTAATCTGGATGAAAATTTTAAAAGAAACATAGCAACATACTTTGTGAAATTTTGACAAGAAAATTAATTTTTGGAAAAACCTTTCCCTGCATATTTGAATGTATTTTGCTAGACTTCACGTATATGCCTATGCATGTAAACTGCACAGTAAACATGCCTCATATAGGATCTCTCCAGTTGTCTAGTCTACTCCAGCCTGAGTTAGATTTCATTTGTTTCAGCTGGGATAACACCTGTCTTGGGATCCAGTGGTTGTTGTCGAAACTGCTTTAACTTAAATTCTGTGAGTACTATGGTAAATGCAAGATACATGAAGAAGAGCTTCTACCTAGGAAGAAATTAAAAGAAAGCAAATTGCACAAAGGAAACAAAAAAATATCTCTAAGTGGACCCCAAGGATGAAGGGGAAGGAATCTGTACCATCAGTATGAACTCCTAGAAAATAATCTTTTATAATGTCTGGAGGTATTGATAGCATAAAGGAAGATCAAATATTACACAAGAATACCACATCATTTAAGTGTTCTTTTCTGACTGGAAAGGATAACAAGAAAGAAAAATGTGGGCATTACTGATCATGGAACAGAAGAGAAAGAAAAGAAGACAAAAAATGGTTCAGCTTTGAAGAAAGACTTTATATTCACGACCAGGCTACATCTAGTTAGGCAGGAAAGAATCAGTGCCATCATGCAAGACATTGGTAAAGCCACTCTGGAATACAGCATACAGTTCTGGAAAAGCATGATCAAGAAAGATAAATTTAAATCAAGCATATTCAAAGTCAGCTTTTGAAGATTATTCAAGAATCTATTCCATGTCATAAAAAAAAAAAAAGAAAAAGAAAAAAAACTCCTCAGCTCAATTAATTTTGCAAAACAAAGACTAGGAAGGAATTTGTTTTTCCCTGTAAATGTATGAGGAGAAACAAGAGAAGAAAACAAACATACAAACTAAAAATCTGAAGTAGGGATATGGAAAAAATACCACACAAAATGGTCAGAAGTGGTTTTGCCTGAAATTGAAACAAAATTTCCGCTGTTATATTGGTGAAGACTTCTAACATATGTTTTTTAATCATAGCAATTCATGAGATCTCCATGAGATTCTCCATGATTTTTTATTTCTCTTCTGTTGTTGGGGGTTTTTCTCAGGTTGTTTGTATGTTTTCCTGTGCATTTTTTCAAAGATAAAAAGTAAGTAACTAAGGATTTGGGGATTTATGAGAAAAATTTTTTGATAGCAAATGTGAAACTGTACTGTTGTCATTTAAAAATGGATGGAAAAGAGATCAAAACATATCAAGGAGGCTAGAAATCCTGAAGAAGCAAACCCCAAAATATCACAATTCATAACAACCCTAAATAGTAGTTTAACATTTTCTTTATAATATTCTCACTATATCTGCAGTGAAATATAAAAATGAAAAAATAAACCCTCAGTTTCCTCTCCTTATTTATCACTGCCCTTAGTTATTTACCTTTTAATTTTATTTAGCTTTTAATTTTAATTTGCTTTAATATTTTCATTCGTATTTTTCACAATGCTTCATAAATATCTGTACGAAGCTGTGATTTGCATTTATCTTAGATAGTGATAGGTTAAGATCTCTTTCACTTCTCCATATCCTGAATATCTCAAGAAATAAAGCAAGTAAATTTAAAAACACTTGGAAGTACCCACCTCATGATAATTTTCAGCTGTTAAACAGAATAACAAAATATCTGTGTGGGTGAATTGTTCTCTCAGTTCTCTCACTAATCCAAATCTTCAACATCCTTCCACCTCTCAACAAGCCAAGGCTAAAAGGTAAAACAAAACCCTGTGGCTAAGACGCACAAAACAAGAGAGTAATTTATGACCCTGAAGTGGTGCAACTTGAATTTGTTTAGCCATTTTCTCTAATCATGATTCAGAAAGGCTGATCTGTCTGCACAGATGAAGTCCTTGAAAACAGTAGCTCTTTGCCATTAAGCCTGAGGTGAACTGATGACTGAATTGGAGCTCTGGCAGATCCAGGGGTAAAATTTACTCTTAGTTACTACCTAATAGTCTGCTGGGTTATTATTTTGTTTTTCAAATCGTGTTGATAATGGCATTGGCACACTATTAGGAATGAGTGTTAACAGTTTATGAAGTAGTAAAGACAGAACTATGAAACAGCATTTAAAGTCTGTATTGGAAAAGAACTGAGTACGTGTTTGTAAAATACAACACTAACAAAATGCTTCCATTTCATTAGGAAATGAGAAGGAGGCAAGGCAATAATAAGCAAAAATAAACAGCAGTGAGTTTGGCTAAATTTTATCCAGCATGAAAGAGATGGTTGCTGCAATTTAAAGTCTGTTGATGGTAATTTTTAATAAGACTTGCAATATTTGACAAAAAATATACGTTAAAGTCTTCTAGGAGAACAAAATGATCTGGTCAATCAAAGTTGCTGATAATTACTTTTACACATATTAACAGCCAATCAAATAAAATTAAAAAAAGAAAGGATTCGCATCTATGTCTATCAATTTGATCTTCTGCAAAAGAAGTCTTGGAACAGATATTTCATATGTTTATACGTCAAGAGTAGAAACTTTACTGGCCAACTTAGCTGTCCCAGTGTGTATTTACTCAGAGTGCTGCAAGGTCTTTAGCCTACTATGCTCATTATTATATGCATATTAAATGGAATACCAAAATACAATACAATCATAGAATGGTTTGTGTTGGAAGGGGCCTTAAAGATGATGTTGTTCCCACCTCCCTGCTGTGAGCAGGGACACCTTCCACTAGACCAGGCTGCTCCTAGCCCTGTCCAACTTGGCCTTGAACAATTCCGGGGATGGAATTCTCTGGGCAACCTGTTCCAGGGCCTCGTGGCCCTCACAGTAAATAAAATAAGAATTAAAAAAGAGGAGATAGATAGAAAATTTAGTCTAATATTATTGAATTCATATTAAACCTACATGTTATAGACAGTTAACAGGCCTACACTGGTCTGGCCTGATGCATCTTAAGTACCACAGTACTGATCCGCCCTCATACCCAGCTGAACCAGTATTAGTTACTGTTAATATACAATCAATAATATATATAATTAATATAGATAATTATTTATATATTATTAATAATATAATGATATATAACTAGTTAGTACTAAATCTATATGAAATAGATTAAGAACACAGTAATTTGGAACTCTTTAGAAGACCAGAGACAACAATAATAATTGTAGAATGAATATTTTTCTTGGTAGTTTTGACAGAGATACTCATCAGCATTCTTACCAGCAAGCTGCAGTGAATATGAGAATCTAACTTGCAAAATTTGTGTGTGCAGTAAATGCGGATGATGTCAGAGGAATCCTGATTGCTTCGTAATCTTTATCCAGCAGGCAAAATATTTGATATGTACATCTGTACAACAGAAGGGAGGACACATTTTCAGAACGTGAATCACAAGAAAGAGAAAAGTAAGTACTGTAGGTGAGAGATGCATCTGGAGCTGTAGTGTGACACAGAAAAACCCAGCATCATGCTTCCCTCTTTGTAGATTTGAATGTTGCTAATGACAGAAATCTATTGGCAGCATGAGCAATAAGACTTTGTCCTATCTTCTAAGCAGTCATTAACCATGCAGTCAAGCAGTTAAATTACCTCACTATTCAATTTGGCTATGTTACTAAGCATTCAGCTGAAGTGTGCAGTGACCTAGTACGGGCCAGCCAGCATCAATGGAAAGATGACATGCTTATGGAAATGAGTACCTCTCTGCAGACTTTCAGAGCAGAAGCATTCTCAGAAATGTTAACTGCACCTGTAATTCTGAAGGTATGTTGATTCTAAAGAAAAATGACAGTAAATAATTCGTCAACATTTGTTAACTGATGTATGGGTTAACATTTGGTCCAGAACATCAGGGTCCCAGGGTTTGAGGCAGAGATTTTCAGGAATTCTTATTCTGCTGTCAGTTGAAGTGAGTAATGCAATGCAGAATGAAAAATTCAAACTCCCATTAGAAGATCTGAATAGAATTGTTCTACTTCCATAAAAAAATAGAAACAACTACAGGAATTTACCCTCTCCATAGGTTAAAATGTATCTAGAATTGATCGGGATGGAGGACTTGTATCTTCCTAATGACTGAAGAAGCATAAAATGTCTCAGAGAGATACTTACTTTTTAAATATCTTAAAAACTCAATAGGGAAAAATGAAGCTACAGGGAGGAAACATTTCAGAAAGGAGAGAGTGCTGCAAAGCTGTTTCTGCAGCAGCTGCAGCACAATGCAGCACTAAGGCATTTCCCAGCACATGGCCTTTCATTTTACAATAAGAGACATGCACTTTATGAACATATAATATTATATGAATTTTTGTAAGCTAGATTTGCAGAGCATCATTTACATTAAATCAAAGATTCAGTCACTGATATTATCTAACAAAAAAAATATTTCACATATAATAACATACATTTTAATCTATAACATACATAGATTTCAGGCGACACTAGCTGACATCATTAAACTCCATTCATGTTCTTGTCATTGCAGTTTCCATAGAAACTAGTATTGCAAAAGAAATGGAGAAACAGGATTGAGAAACATGGAGGGAAAAAAAAGGAAAATAAAATATAATTGGAAAAATACCTCATTAAAATAAGCAAGTTGTAGTTTAGCAGTATTAGAGCCTCAACCCAGTGATCAATCCATGTTTAGAAATCCTGTCAAAGTTAATGGCAGTTGTGGCAGACACAGCTGCATCTATTGCTTTGCTGTGAGTGACATTAGATTATTTAGGGTACTCCAGTCAATTCAAATGTTGTATTAATACAGTGTCTTATCTGAGAACTTTGTGTGTTTGTTTTCCTTGGGAAGAAAGAGGAGAGATTACAACCTAGGGCACAGAAAATACCTTTAAGTTTTCGACAGTCGGTGTCTCTCAAGTTTCTACTTTCTGTATGAATTGACTTTACATGAAAATATAATTCTGATTTGTCTTCTCATTTAATGTTCTGTATACTTTATCCCTATAATATACTTCATTTGCAACACTTCCTTGTTGCTTCACTTCATTTAGTCGGCATAATAGAAATAGAAGTTCTATTTAGTATATGTTACAATGATGAAATAACTTCAGCTTTACATGAAACCATTACATATTATGTAATGGTAGCTCTTTGTACCACTGTAGCATGCACTAAAAATGCCATTGGTTTATCTATTAGGATCTGGTAATATCAATCCTATATTACTTACAACCTGAAAATACTTCCAAAGTGTATTACCAGAGCCTCAACTACTTATGATCTGAAATTCATATTAAAATAATACAGAATTTGTGGGAGGGAAGATTCTATTTTCTAATGGTTTCACTGCACATGTTCATATTCTGTACATCTTACATTTACAGCACACCAGAGACTTTCTTTTGTCTTTGACCTTAAAAAAAAAAAAGAAAAGTCTTGATTCTAAGATTGTGAAAAGAAACACACAACACTTACTTTAAAAAAAAAGAAATCAAATGTTATACTTGCCATTTCTTACCAAAATAGGATCAGATTGTACAAGAATCTCATTGGAAATATTAATTCCTACATTTTCTTTGGGAATGGAGCATGGAGTTTGGTTTTCAGATGGAGAGAACAGTATTTAAATCCCATGTGATTTATTCAAAGATGTGTAGCATCTTAACCACAAAACCTTCTGAATGTAAGTCAAGAGGGCATTAGACAATAGTGTTCCTCACTTTATCCATAACTTAAAATTCTAACCAAGTAATAAGGACCAAACTCAATTATTTCTATAATCTATGGAATATCTTTGTGAGAATTGACTTGGGGTAAATTTTTTATCTTTTTTTCCCCACAGATCTTTTCAAAGAAGGCAGATGCTGATATGTAGTGTAATATGGAATGAGAAAAGATAATATTGTAGTTGTTCTATGCAGGGGTCATTACAGAACCCCAGAAACGTATAAGACTGCCTATAGAAATTATCTCTGCAATTATAATGATCAGGCTAACAGATGTTATAATAAAGAATTTCTTGAATGCAACAATATATTCAATAAGGCCCATTTCACACATTTGGCATGTAAATAACTTACAATTTATTCTAATAACTATAGGAAGAATATGTAGAAACTGTTTGTTGAGATATTTTTTTCCCAGAGACCTCCAATGTATGATGACTGCCAGTCAATCTTTAATTTCCTCCTGTTTAACAAAGTCCAGAGTATTTTTCCCTGGAATTGTCTTTAAAAATTGCAGCCTAAGAAAAATTCTATCAATTAGACACAATAAGGTTTTTTATTTTACAATACAACATGTAAAATTACTATGTTACATTTCAACCCCGTAAAGTTGATGAAATAGCAGATATGTAGAAAGAACAGAAAGCAAATATTTAACATGAAAATCTCACCTAGATAAATATCATATATATGTATATTTTTATTATTCTGTAAACTGTATTTTAGTACTTTATCACTATGGTCTGGAGGATTGGGTTCTAGTTCACATTCCAAGGTCCAATATATAGAAAATTCTGTTTACGAAAATATCTCCTTTTAGGTGAGAAAGACCTACTGACCTATCACTATATTATTATTCTCTGTAGATTCATCATAGAATGATTTACAAATCCCAAATTTGTTTCCAAGAAATAATATTGAGTAAGCCATTACAAAATCATTTCAGGTCAATTTAAATTCCCACATTTCCCCTAAAAATCATATGTTTTCAACTATTTTCTCTCTTTTGTTATCTCCCCCTTTAATTATATTTTGTATATTGAGTATTTGGACAAAGAGTGAAAATTCAGAAACTCATGCTGGAGACAGTGGGAAAACACAAGTTTTCTGAAAATGATCCTAATCTTCCTGAAATGCCCAGAAACTGGAGTTTGGGAAAGCTTTTCCAAAGGTGTTAGACAAACTACTGTCACAGGAAAAAAATGCCTTTCGAAAATAGTGTTGGCCAAATGCTGAAAATATACAAAAGGAGCTTTTATTGTATTTGACTGCAGCACTACTGTTATGGAGCTGATGGCTGCTTTTGGTCTGACATGCCTTACCTAGGTCTAATATCAAATACTGACAAATTTTGTTATAGTTAGCATTGAAACTCCATAGTTCTCGTATGTTTCTACTTCTTTGACTTATTTTTCTAGACTACACTGAAAGTCACTAAGTTTTTCTAAAGTTCTTGGAAGCACAATGAAGATTGACAGTTTTACATCCTGGTTTCTTAGGTTGGTGCAAATATAAAAATGAAAATAATTGTATAACTTTGATAATTACTATTCTTTTTGTTACTGTATTTTTCTTGTTTTATTCATTATAAATGCTGAACTTTTGACGGCTTTGCTGCTTCAAGGGTGTATATCAAGAATAGCTAGAGCTCATTTGTTTATGGGAAAATGAGCCGTGAGTCCAGAAGACAAAAATACCGAAGACCGATGAATTTAATAATCAAGAAATAATCAGTTCCAGTCATAAAGCCAGAAAGAGCCCTTGGGCTAGTAAAAACCAACCAAACAACCAAACAACCAAAAAAAACCCAACCCCCTCCAAAAAAAATAAAACAAGCAAACAAAACCAGAAAGAAATAATGGTGTGTGTTATTTACTTGTTATTTACTGATCTCTGAAGCTGACAACCATTGTGAAGTTTTGGGCTTCTATCTGAACCAAAACAATAACTGTATAAAACAGAAACCACCTGAATTTTAATTCTAGACTAGAAGCTAAGATTTTACAAACCACCTGGGGCAAAATGCAAGTAGTTAAAATGAAAGGTGGTCAGGGTTCAGTATCACTTAAGGAAGTCTAGTGACTTCCATTTGTTTATTTTCCTGCAAATAAAGATTAATAGTACTTTTGTTTTGAGAAAGAAATATAATTTCAGACTTTGATGAAAAAAAACACTGAAGCATTAGAAGATATCATTTTTATGACATCCAGTATGAAAAATTCTATCTCCTGTTTGAAATGAATTTGTTTAGAACTTCATAAGAAAGTTTCTTAGAACCACAGGATAAATTAGGTTGGAAGAGACCTCAGGAAGTTTGCAATCCAACTTCCTACTCAGGACAGGGTCAACTCTGAAGTCAGACCCGGTTTGCTGAAGTTTTTATCCAGTCAGGTCTTAAAAGCTGTCAGGGATACAGAGTATACAACCTCCCTGGGCAACCTGTTTCAAACCAACTAAAAAAACTGAAAATATCAAACTTGAAATAATTTCAAGGTCAATTAAGTAATTTTGGGTACTTTGATATGATTGGAAACCTTTGGGGATAATCAACTTGCAACCAACTTGCAAACAGCTTTGCTCATTTGGGGCAGGTGTGTTTGCCTTTTTCAGATATTATTTCATAATTATCATTGTCATTATAATTATTAGCTCTGGAGAAAGGAGCACACAGATATAGCAATATTCTGGGACATAGAAACTTTGGCTACCTGTCATCTGCATAGACCATTTTATTTAAAGTTTGATCATATTTCAAAGGATCATTCACCTATTGGGTGTAATGGAGAAACTTAGGAACTAGATTTGCTCAAAGCTTTGGTACTGACAAGTCCTAATTTTCTGTTTTTCTGGTTTTCATATCCATAAGAAATATGTATTGAGCAACACTGGAGAATGAGTCACCACCATTCTTTTCTGAATGCACCAGTTTTTACATGATTCCAAGCTGAGATACAGTAAAGGAGGTATTAAGACTGTAAGGTAGTCATCACATAATTGAATACATTTATGCACATTTATTCTTTATGTCACACAAAGTAGTTGTCACAGATGCCACTGGTCAGTAATGAGCTATCTCATAGCTTTCTAAAAGGTATTATACTTGTGTAAGGTCTCAATATCAGACATGGAGACACATGCATTATGGATTTATAGTTCTGCCTTTCAATTTCACATCAAGAGATGCTGTAATCATACATTTTCTATCTTCCAATTAATGAATGTGAAAAAAATTAACTTCTGTGTTTTATGGGTGAGAAGAAAGTTCCAGTGGAAAAAATAAATAAATAAAATAGATGCCTTGCAGAAATCTATACCTTAAATACAGCTAAATATTTAAATATTATTTGTCACATATAATTGACTGAACAAATCAATATATATTTTTTCCATACCGCACAGTGATAATATTGGTTCCAATTCCACGGTAAAAACCATTTTCATTGCTGTATTCCAATTATTAATTAATTTAGATATTAGATTTAATCAACCACTTGCTTTCAGTACAAACTTTTAAAAAATATTAATTTACAATGAGGTTTTAGAAGAGGTTTCCTTATCACAGGTTGCAACAATATTTTTAATTCAATACTGAATATACACTTTATCATTGTAACTGTGTTACTCATTCAGAAAGGGACATTTAGTCATGTTTAATGGAGATATCTATATAAAGTAATGGAGAAATATGGCTTTGATGACACTATTATTAATTGAAAGTTGCCACAACAACTGAAGGTCTGCATTGAAAACCCATCAGTTACAAAAGAAACCAGTTGTACTCCATCACCCTTATTCTCATTATTTAACACTTGTACATGCACAGCATGCTTAAGCAGGATGAATTTATAATGAGAAATGCTGAAAGTTAAAAGGATATGACATAAATGAAAGTAATGGCAACTGCTAAGAAGTGTCCGCATGCTCTCAAGTGGCCAGCATAATATGAAGTATAAAAACCTGTAATTTCAGTACCTAACTTGCATGAAGATGTATCAAGATATCTTTGCACATATGCACCTAGGGTAACGGGTAACAGGTTAAAACTTAAACAGGGGAAGTTCAGATTGGATATAAGGAAGAAGTTCTTTACAGTAAGGGTGGTGAGGCACTGGAATGGGCTGCCCAGGGAAGTTGTGAATGCTTCATCCTTGAGCATGGCAGGGGGATTGGAACTGGATGATCTTGAGGTCCTTTCCAACCCTAACTATTCCATGATTCTAAGATTCTATGATTTTGTATTGAGTATCTGGATGACCTCTAGATAGGATCAGACCCAAGGGATCTGCATGTACCAGTTTGTGCCAGATTAAATATGACAACCCAAGTAGCCACCTTCCTACTTCCCAGTTACAACCCCAACCAATCATCCTTCAAGACCAGTGCTTTGTTTGCACTTGCCTGGGTTATAAGGCACTTGTTTGGGTCTGGAGTCAATGTCTTCTCCCTCTCAGGGCTGCCCAGCCGTGTACGTGTCATGACTCTAAGAGATACAGGAGGTGATCTATGCGCAGCACTGAGCCCATGAAGCAGCAATTAGCAGTGATTTCTAAGTTTCCTTGGTTAAGCATTCATTGTATGTCACCAGCCCACTCTTTCCCTCCACCCCATCCCTCAACAGCCAGTTCTTTCTCAAGATCTGTTAATATCCTGTGATTTACCTACATATAAAGTATGTTACTTTCTGATTCCCACCGGGCATATGGAACAGATGTCCCTTTTCAAGGGATTTATCAGCAATTACATATAACGCAGTGTAAATAAGTTTTTCAAGACCTTCAATTATGCTCATTAGCTTGAAGCTAATGAGACGTGGGATCCCATTTAAATCCACCAGCCTATAAATTTGGGAATGAAGAGGCTTGCTTTGGTCCACAGCTACAACAACTGAATGCAAAGCCAATACAACAAGGCACTCTAGATACTTGAGGCAAAGCTCCTCAGGATTTTACTAGGAGCTTTGCATGAACTGGGATTATGGCTTAAGCGCTCATATTTTTACCCCGACATTACTCAATTTAGTCTTTTTTTCCCTTAAAGGGACTGCTATTTTAGACCCACAGGGCAATAAAGTCTTCAAGGACCACTCTCAAGGGGAAATCACAGGGCAACACAAATGTGAAGATTCTATTTCTGGGAAGAGAGCATGGTTTTAGCTGTGAGCTACCCAGGTATTCTTAGTTGCACATAAATTCATAGAATAGTTTGGGTTGGAAAGGACCTGAAGATCATTAAGTTCCACCCCCCCTGCTATGGGCAGGGACACCTCACACTAGACCATGTCACCCAAGGCTGTTCCCAACCTGCTTTGTACACTCCCAGGGATGGGGCATTTGCCACTTCTCTGGGCAGGCTGTTCCAGTGCCTCAGCACGCTCACCCTGAACTTCCCCTGTTTCAGTCTGAACCCATCACCCCTTGTCCTATCACTACAG